>VZRE01005238.1:63447-75633 GCA_013396775.1 Cephalopterus ornatus | reverse complement strand
TTGATGATCTCGGAGGTCTTTTCCAACCCGGCTGATTCTGTGATTCTATGATTCTATGAACTCTGGGAGTTACCGACTGTGCCTCTCAGCAAGGGTAAAACCCCCGTGCTGACTGTCCAAAGAGATGCCACACTGGTGCCAGGTTGTGGTAGCCACACTTTGTGTCTCCCCTTTCAGCTCTTGAGGGTGTGTCCCCTTCTCTGCTTGGAACAGCTTTCAGCTGACACAACCCCTCTGTGCTTCCTGAGCCCCTGGCAGGGTCTGATCATGGAAATAATGTGAAGGTGGCTGATTTTATACTAATTTTTAATTCTTCTCTGTGTCATCAATCCTTTTTGCCCTCTGCATCTCCCCCTTCGCTTCCCCCCGTGCCAGGAGTGGGTTTGATATTCTGTTACATCTGATAGTGCGTCTGCTGTAATTAATGCTATTTTTTGGCACAGTTGATCTCTGTTGCATCTATTGATATCGGCATAAGGACTCTGATAATGTGAGTTCATGTTAATTCAGCGGCAGCATCTATAATCTGATCAAACTAACATTGGCCATGTGCTGGGGTCAGCTGCAGAGCCAGGGGTCACACACTAAATTAAAGCATTTTTCTCATTCTAATCACAGAATCCCACACTGGTTTGGGTTGGAAGTGTCAGCACAGCAAGGACAGGGCAGGCCTTTTGTTGGCCAACAGAGTCTTGAAAGGCCTGTTCCCAGTCTCTGAGTCTTTAAATTCATCAATATTAAAGCAGATTTTCAGAAAGGGCTTTTTTCTTTTTTTCTTTTTTTCTTTTTTTCTTTTTTTCTTTTTTTCTTTTTTTCTTTTTTTCTTTTTTTCTTTTTTTCTTTTTTTCTTTTTTTTTCTTTTTTTTCCTTTTTTCTTTTTTTTCTGTGTAGGACTTGTTGGGCAATCCCTGGCAGGGCTTAAGCTTTTCAGCTGGAGCCACTGGGAGTAGAAATATATGTTAGAAACAGTCAGTAAGTGTTTAATAATCAGCTCACAAGGCATAAAACAAGTGATTAGAGGGAGCTGGGACGTTTTCTAGCCTATTTGGAGGGTTGTACAGTTGGCATATATTGAAAAAAACCCTTGTAAAAAATCAGATTTTTACAGCATTTTTTGTCTGAACGAGCTGAAATGTGGTTTTCTTAAATCACCCAGGATTTTTGATACGTGTCCTTCAGCTGGGATACCTTGGAGGAAAATCTCTCCTGTTGTAGTTCATTCCCTTTAAGGAGGGGGACATTTTAATGCCTGGGGGGATTTTCAGCGCTTTAATTTTCAAGTGGAGCTTTTTCAAACGGCACATTTTATTAGTTTCACCTTAAAATTTATGGAAGTTGCATTTATTAATTCCAGTAACAGATTTTTTACAGGGCCACCAAGGGATGGGGCAGTGACTGCAGAACCTGGGAGGGGGTCGTGGTAGAAATTGTGTGGGGACTTAATGAAAGTTTAGCTCATTTAAAAGGGTGTTAATGAAGGTTTTCAAAGAAAAGAAAGAAGAAATTAGTCCTTCCCTGGTGGGTTTTATAAATACGCCCCAGGAAGACTCTCTAGAGGTTCCTGATTTGCTGATATTCCATTTCCTTAATGCATTTTATCCCTTTCCAGCACTGCACACTTGACCTTGGTACAGTATTTTTAATAAGGTTGATTGAAAGTATTTAGGACATGTCAGAAATAAGTGAAAGGAGGGGGAAAAAAAGGGAAAAATCAGTCATTAACTTGAATTTATCTGTAATAGCTCAGACCTCAGCATCTCTATCTCCATTTTGAGTTAATTGGTTGTTTTCTGATTACACCATGACTTTCAGGTGGGAGATAAAAATTCTCTTTATTGGGTATTGTGAGGAGTGGTACCCAAATTTGGATTTTTCTGGCCTTTAAAGAGAGGGATTGGCCAACTTGAGACGTAAAAATGTCTCTGAAAGTCCATTTTGACTGGCAAAATGCCAGCCAGGAGACGAGCCTAAGAGACTGGAGGAGGCCAAGAGGCTGCACTGGGGAGACTGGATCCCCAGAACCAGCAAGTTTCAAGCCAATATAGTGGGATCATGTTAAATTAAACCATCCAAACGCAGTTTCCCTTTATTTGAAGAATCGTATCAGTATTCTTAAGGGATTAGGTGCAGTAGGAGCTCTGGGAGCTGGTGTTGGAGTAAGACTCCCATCAGTTTGGGGATGTAGGAAGGTTAAAACAACCCCAAAACACTAGGAAGCATCTCAAATATTTATATTTAGGGCAAATTATGATAACCTGAAGCCAAACCAGGGAACAGAGGCTGATGGGTGACCTCGTCTCTTCTTAAGTGAAGTTGTTGAGGGCTCATCGGAAGGAAAAGCATTGAAACTTCCTGATGGGGTGGACTGGGCTGCAAACCCTAACGAGAAAAATAGATACATGCAGTTCACCTCTTCAATAATCCCAGAATGTTCCAAGCTGGAAGAGACCCTCCGGGATCATGGAGTCCAATCCCAAGGGTCGCCCACGACGGACTGGTGTTTACAGCGGTGTCACGGCACGCTTTGCAAGAGCTTTAGGGACGTGGGTATCACTGCCATCGCATTCCACACGTGGTTAAGGAGCTGAAACAAAGTCTGCTGATGCAGTTTGGGCATGAGCCCACTTGTGTCCAGCCATGGAGCTCTTCAGGAGAGCTCCCAAATCCCCTCCTCTTGGCTTTCCCCGAGAAACCCCCGCGGCAGCAGCTGTGACCTTCCTCCAGGTGCCCAAGCGTGAGGGCAAAATATAGTAACAGCCCGGAGGGGAAGCAGGCCTGTGTCCAGGGAAAAGGTGGAGGCAGGCAGGAGCCATGGAGTATTCTGAGAGTGACGGCGATTCCACTGACGACGAGCGCGGCTTCTCGGGGAGCGACGATGAAGGCCAAGGAGTGTCCGAGTCAGTGCTGGGGTTGGGACTCTCACTGGTGCCAGGGGGTGGTGGTGGGCACTGCTAGTAGTTAATGCATCGTTAATGGCTGATTAATTGCTGGATTTAACACTGTTCACTTCTAGTAGCTGCTGTGCTCTTAAAGTAACCACTGGTTGTATTTAGTGCCACGCACTTGTAGTAATCCCCTGCTGCATTTTAGGCCGTGATTTACTAGGAATTGCTTTCTCATTTCATTCTGTGTACTGGTAGTAAGTACTGGTAGTAGTTCCTTGTTGCATTTAATGCCGTGCACTTCTTAGTAGTACCTTCTACATTTAATGTAGTAGTTAATTTTGCCTTTAATGCTGTGCACTCACTCTGCATTTCATGCTGTGCACTTGTAGTAATTACTGGCAGTAAATAGTATTTACTTTTACACCTAATACCATGTACCTGTAGTAGTTACTTTTGCCTTTAATGCTGTCCACTCCTAGTAGTTACTTTTGCCCTTCATTCTGTGCACTCGTAGTAATTTCTTGTTGCATTTAATGCCAGGTAATTGCTTATTAGTAATTACTCTCTCCTTTAATGCTGTGCACTGGTAGTAGTTACTGGGAGTAATTATTCTTGCCCTTAATGCTGTCCACTTACCCTTCTGCATTTAATGCCACATCCTCACTAGTAATTACCTTTGTATTTAATACTGTGCATTGGTAGTAGGTAGTGCTCTAGTAACTTTTGTATTTAATGCTGTGCACTGGTAGTAATTCCCTGTTGCATTCAATGCCACGTCCTCACTAGTAATTAGTTGTTGCATTTAATGCCGTGCACCTGCTAGTAATTAGTTTTTTATTCAGTGCCTTGCACTGGTAGTATTTATTTTTGCCTTTGATGCTGCAGAATTCTGCACTTCCAGTGATCTCCTGTTGCGTCTAATCCCATAAATGAATTCCCTTTTAGAATGTGGGTTGACAGGTTGTGTGGCTGGAAGGCGACGGGGTCGGTTGGTGGGGTGGGGGCCCTGGGCCCCTTGGGGCCCTGGTCTGAGGCTGCATGAGGTGTTGGGAGCACTGGGAGGTGTTGGGAGCACTGGGAGGTGTTGGGAGCATTGGGAGGTGTTGGGAGCACTGGGAGGAGCTGGAGCATTGGGAGGAGCTGGAGCATTGGGAGGTGTTGGGAGCATTGGGAGGTGTTGGGAGCATTGGGAGGTGTTGGAGCACTGCAATGTGTTGGAGCATTGGGAGGTGTTGGGAGCATTGGGAGGTGTTGGAGCACTGCAGTGTGTTGGAGCACTGGGAGGTGCTGGAGCACTTGGAGGTGTTGGAGCACTGGGAAGTGTTGTAGCACTGGGAGGTGTTGGAGCATTGAGAGGTTTGGGGAGGTCTTGGGAGCANCTGGGAGGAGTGGGAGCACTGGGAGGAGTTGGAGCACTGGGAGGAGTTGGAGCACTGGGAAGTGTTGGGAGCACTGGGAAGTGTTGGGAGTACTGGGAAGTGTTGGGAGTACTGGGAGGAGCTGGAGCACTGGGAAGTGTTGGCGCACTGGGAGGTGTTAGGAGTGCTGGGAGGAGTTGGAGCACTGAGAGGTGTTGGGAGTACTGGGAGGAGTTGGAGCACTGGGAAGTGTTGGAGCACTGGGAGGTGTTAGGAAGTCTGATCTTGGCTTGTGTTTCACCAGAAGGTTCAAGGTTGGTACAGAAGGTGGTACAGGAGGACTTTGGAGGTACCAAAGATCGATTCCATGCTGATTAAAAGGACGTATCAAGTACAAAATAGCAAACCCCACAACAGTCCCTTGGGTGTTTAAATCTCCAGTTTCAAGGTTTATTTAAAATGTCTGATGAAGCCACCAACTTCAGTGAGTTTTCCTCTAATCGTCTAAATATAATATAGTGACCATCATCACGCCTTTAATCCAGACCTATAAAGGGATAAACTGTCTTTTTGTGACAGAAATTCATCTGAGTTAATGGGATAGAAATGTTAAGTTTTAACTGGAATTAGGGAACATCCAGAAAGGTTGCATAGTCATTTTAATGGATCAATATCCCAGCAAAAGTTGGCTACAGCAACTTAATGGGACATTAAATACCGTAATTCCTTATCCTCTCTATATTTACCAAAGTTTTAGAAGTTAATAGAGATAATTATCTACTGCTATTCAGGTCCTTCTTTTTACTTGCTATCAATTACCATAATTTCATTTATCAGTGGGGTAAATTAGCACTAATACATGCTTAATTTCGGTGCAAATAGACTCAAAGTCAACGTTTGAATATTAATGCTTCTTTCACTTGTATTTCTGCTTGCTCTGTTTTAAAGGTATTAACATAAAGACATCTCAAAAGCAATTAGAGTTAATTAATGATTACCTTAAAGGGAGAGATGAGTGCACATGCATCACCCTTTTTTACTGCTTTAATACCTCCAGTCTTTAAACATTTCTACTTCTAACATCACCTTTAAATCTCATTTTCTGCTCCAGTGGAAATGCACAGTGGTTTTCCAGTCTAAATGAATTAGGGCTGTTTCGAAGGGAAGGGTCTCTTTTTGCCTGTGATCCACTTACCCTTCATACCTGGCAAGGTGGGAGTGATTTGGGATGAAATGAATCCTGTGCCTTTCTCTCCCCAACGCAGAAGATGCCTCTCTTGAACCCTGGTGGAACAGGGGAACCTGTTTGGCTTTCTTCCCGGGTGTAATTTGTAGCTTTTGCCTGCCTGAAGCCTGGTTGGGTGATGAAAACATCAGGGCAAAGCCGTGCCCCCCCAGAAATGTACTGTTTTTTGAAGGGCTGGAAGGATCCTGGATGTCTTGGAATCAAAAGCTTGTCATGGAAATAATGCAACTCTCTGAAGAAATGTGTTTTTCCTTGCAGGGAGGATGTCAGAACAGCCAACGTCATCGCGGCCGAAGCGGTGACGTGCCTGGTCATAGACAGAGAGTAAGTACATCCCACTCCTGCCTTGGGCTTTGCCTCCAATTTACACCTTTTGCAGAGCTTTGGAGAGCCTTTGATGGTTTTCTCCAGAGAGGCCGTCTAATTTTGAGTGATGCAGTCCCAGAGTGTCTTGATACTGCAAGAGGGATATCTCCAATATTCCAGATGTTCAGGGGGAAGGTGCCTCTGGGTCAGCTCAGGAGTGGCAAACACTGACAATGAAGAAGTACAGACACAAAATGGGAATTACTGGGGAGATGGAATTGCTTTGGGAATGGAGCTGGTGCAATGGAACACAGAGTGAGTTCATCCTGGCAAATGTTAGAGCAAGATAATGTTATTCCAGCCCATGTGGGATGGGGAGTCCTTGTGCGAAGGACACAGCCCAGCTTGGAGCTCTGCAGCTCCAAGGACACAGAGGAGATGAGAGGAGTAAAATAATATCTTGCCTAGGGAGCTTGAGGGAATTAAGGGGGTTTATTCCAGAAAAAAACATGCCTGGATGCTCCAGTGCTGCAAATTCAACTGCTCCCTACAGCTGTTGGGAATGGGATTAAAAACAATGAGCGTGACGTAGAAATGCAGTGTGACTCCTGGGCTGGTTTTCTAGGTGTGAGAGTGGTGAAGTGTTGGCATAAACCATCAAAAGGTTTATCTTCCACGGGAATGTTTCCCAGGGAATGTGGTGTTGATCTGTGAAAACAAGAGAGAGGCAAACAGAATGAATAGGGATTGACTTTTCACTGCCTCCCCCAGGGCAGGAACCCAATGGGGCGTGCAGGAGGGAGTCAAAAGCCTTGGGAAAACGGGCAAACTTGGCCAGTGTTTGAGAGGAAAATAAATCCACTGGATTTTTTTAATGTGTTGGACCTACCTGTGTGCTGGGAGCTTTCAGAGGGATGTAGGACAGCACTGAGGGTGGAGGGAGGGGATTGTCCCGCTCTGCTCTGCACTGGGGCACCTGGGGGCAGTTTGGGCAGTTTGGGCACCATAATATGAGAAGGATCTAAAGCTATTGGAGAGCATCCAAAGGAGGGACACAAGGATGGGGAAGGACCTGGAAGGGAAGCCACATGAGGAGGGGCTGAGGGCACTTGGTGTGTTCAGCTGGAGAAAAGGAGACTGAGGTCAGAGCTTACCAGAGTCTGCAGCTCCTCCCGAGGGGCAGCTCCATCTCTGCTCTTTGAGCAGGGGCAGGAGCCAGGGAATGGCCTGGAGCTGTGCCAGGGCAGGGTCAGGTTGGATCTCAGGGAAAGGTTCTTCCCCCAGAGGGTGGCTGGGCACTGACCAGGCTCCCCAGGGCAGTGGGCACAGCCCCAAGGCTGCCAGAGCTCCAGGAGGGTTTGGACAACGCTCTGAGAGACAGGGTGGGATTGTTGGGTTGTCTGTGCAGGGCCAGGGGTTGGACTGGAAGATCCTTGGGGGTCCTTTCCATCTCAGGATATTCCATGATTCTATGAAATATCACAAAGGGTTGCTTTGTCCCTGTGTTCCCTGGGCACAGGGTGTTGATGCAGGACATGTTGGTGCTGTCAGAGGTCAGAAGGGACCTTTGAAGCCCTTCCTGCCTTCTGCTGAGAGACGATTCCCTGCTCAAGTACCTCACAGGGATGATCTCCATACCCTCAAATCCTGCTCTGACACGAGTGCTTTGTACTCAGTTATCTCACACTCCTCCATTTCTAGAAATCTGGTGTTCTGCAAAGGTTGAATTTGGGAGTAACACCTCAGAAATCCCGATCCTTCTGATGTGTGAGTTTATTACTGATTAAAAATAAATATGGTCTATCCATTGAGCACAGGTGGGGAACACCTGGGAGGTTCTTTTACAGACACAACCAAGGGAACCTGGTGTGGATAAAACACCCACTTCATTGCCTTCTCGTTTTTGGGGGGCAAAGAGAAGAATGATTATTCATGATATTGCTTAGCAAGAGACTGTTTTAATAATTTTTATATTTTTAATCATTAGATAATTTAGCAAGCCTTAATTCAGAGAAATACAAAGCAACAAGTGTTTTATAGCCCTTTTTTTTTTAACCACTTTTGCAACAGATGTTTTTGGTTTGCACTGTAAGCATTAAAAAAAAACCCCAATAATAA
The DNA here is from genome assembly GCA_013396775.1 of Cephalopterus ornatus. NCBI lineage: Eukaryota > Metazoa > Chordata > Aves > Passeriformes > Cotingidae > Cephalopterus > Cephalopterus ornatus. The sequence goes on along the minus strand of VZRE01005238.1, from coordinate 67,720 downwards.
TAATTGCAGAGTCACTCATTCCTGATCACATTACAGAGAGTTCCTTTGCTTGTCTCCTGTGCCTTCCCCTCACTGTATAATGCCCTTGAAATAGCAAGGAAGCACAAGTGAAATTCAAACTGATGAAGCTGTAGTTCATCTACACCAGAGAGTCTAGTAACACTCTGCAATTAGTAGCAGAGTATTTATAAGAATCTTATTTATAGTGCAAGAAAATTGATGTTATTTATAGAACTATTTATATAGTTCAGGGAAGGTTGTCCTGTGTCCTTCCCAGTGCTGAATTTCTTGTCATAGTTCTCTTAGACTCTTATTTTATTAGCATGGGAATAACCGTAGGAGCAAATTTTAATGTGGAGAAAAAACGGGCAATTCTGTTGATGAGGAAAAATAGCATTTCTTTATATCCAGATCCCCGGAATATTACCCAGTTCGGGTTGTTGTGGTGGTCGTGGGAGATGCTCGCGTTGAGGGGCGATGTGTCATTGAGGCTGCCAAATATTCTCCATTCCAAGACAAGCTCTTTTGCTTAATCAGATGTAACTACTGACAGCAATTTTCATGCTCTGTGGGTGTCCTGCTCTGAAACATCTCAGCAAAAGTGATGCTGCAGTGTCAGAAAAACAAGTGATGGGAAAGTGCTGTTTCCTTCCTGAGAAACTGGAGCGTTTCAGTCTCCCTGACCGGGGTTGATGTTACCCATCGGCATCACCTTGGCACCAAGGGAAACTTTCCAGCTTCCTTGTAAAAGTCTTCCCAAGACATCCAAAATTCCAGCTGATGCAGAGAGTCACACCTTGGTGTCACAGCCTAGGAGAGACATGAGGCTGCTCTCTGGATTTGGCAATTTTATGAGCAATTTTGAGGCTGGTTTAGTGGCTGGAGAGTTTGTAATTTGAGAGTAAATAATATGGGAAAGTTTCTTCCTAGGGATGAGCCAGGCTGCCAAGAGAGCTCTGGGAGAGCTGGGTTGGAGATGGGACATTGCTTGAGCATGGAAAGATGAAATGTTTCTCCTAAAAAGGCATCTCTGAAACTTAAAATACGTCTAAAATGGTTACAGGGGTGAAGCAGTGGGAGATGGAAGTACCAGGAGGAAAGTGAAATAGTCTTTAATTACCAGACTCTCACCATGTTGGTGCTGCCTCGCTTTTTAATTTCCTTGTGAAACAAAGGGGCTGTTACAGCCACAAAACACCCCAAAGATGCCCAAAAAAACAGTGGAGTGATTTCTTGCAAATCTGAGCAGACATGCCTTGGAACAGTGGATTTCCAACTTCTTTTCTGGGGTAGAAAGCAGCAGAATTGTGATCTAACAAAGCAAACAACCTGCAGTGAGGAAGCACTTGGTGTGTCCCATGGAATTCAGCTCCTTTGTTCCCACCTGTCCTTGTCCTGAAAATACTTGTTAGGAAGGACAGCACTGGCCTTCTTTCTGCCTTGTTTTTACGTTGCTTCCTTCCCTGGAATAATGAATTGCAGTGGGATTTAGTGAAGCTCTCTGGCTCCCTCAGCAGTCCCCAGCACCAGGAGGTGAGATGAAGCCAATCATCCAGCTCCAGAAGATGGACTGGACAGAGATGGACATTTCCTGGACTTTCTGCGTTTAGGGCTTGCCTTTGACCAGAGGAGCTGGAGGAGGAATTTCAGCTGGCTTTGCCAAGGCTTGATGTCAGATGAGGCTGTGCTTTTCCCCCATGGGGATGAATAAATGCTGCTTGTGAGCTGAACATCCCTTTTGGTAAATTGGGGAGAGACAGGTTTGAAGGAAGGGCTGTTTTTGGTGAGTGAGGAGTTGGCTGGTGGCACATCCAGAGGGCTGTGGTCAGTGGCTCCATGTCTGGGTGGAGATCGGGGACAAGAGGTGCCCCTCAGGTCCTGGGGCCAGTGCTGTTCACTTCATCAGCGACATGGACGGTGGGGAATCATTAGAGTTTATGTTTGGGAATGGCTGGAGAGGATGGATGGGGTTGGTTTGAGTTCTCCATGAGCATTTATTTAACCAAGTGAGCTGCAGAGGTGGGATTCTCAGGTGAGGGGTGGCTGGAGTGTGGTTGTACAGGCTCTGCAGGGGCAACGATGGGTTGCCCAGAGAAACCGTGGCTGCCCCATCCCTGGAAGTGTCTAAGGCCAGGTTGGAGCAACCCGAGCTAGTGGAAGGTGTCCCTGCCCGTGGCAGGGGGTGGAAAAAGCTGCTCTTTTAAGGTCCCTTCCAATCCAGACCATTCTAGGATTCTGCAATTCCCACTGGGCTCATTTTGGTCACCCAAGGAAGGCTGAGAACTTTAAGAGTTGACATCTTGCCGGAAATCCCTCCCCAAAAAAACTAGTGTAGTCCTACTTGGTCAGGTGTGTTTGAAAGAAAGAACTTCATCATCAGAAAGCAAAACTTCCAGGAAATTTCATGTTGTAATCAAAAGTTTCACCTCCTGGAAGAGCAGGTTCCCTAATCCAGTAGGGAAAATGAGATGGTGCCAAAGGCTGATGGAATGAGGATGACAGCTCTGCTAAGGGATCATGGTGCCTTCCTGGTGTCCTCTCCGTGCTCAGGCTTTCCAGTGAGACCAGGCTGATGTAGCCAGGCTGTCTGGAGGGAGTTCGGCCAAATCCACATAGTATTCATGGGAATTGTCAAAAAAATCGGTCAAACCATTCCAAGGAATTTGGAGAAGCCTTTGGATACTTGGGGAGCCAGATGAAAAAAATCCATTTTCTCCCAATCTGGGTAAATATATTCATATTTTATAATGGCTGTCAGATGCCTTTTATTCATTTTTAATTCCTTTTATTTTTCTTTTTACATTTCCTGGACTTTCTGCGTTTAGGGCTTGCCTTTGACCCTCCACGAACTAAAATCAAGACTGTTGCTAATGAGGTATTTCCTATTGTGCCACTGCAGTAATTCATCCTCTGGGAAAAAATTAATCCTGGGAGATGCCTGATGACGTCGCCTCCAAATTGTTTCAAGCTTGGCCTTGTCGTAGCTCATCTGGGTGAATTTTCAGGCTCCCTGGAGGGGTCATTAGTTTTGTTGCAGAAGTACAGTTGGGCTGATTGGGGGAAAGTTAACAATTCCCATCTGCTGGAGTTGATGGATTGCTCCTCTAGGAAATTGTCCATAAAAGGCCTTCTGATAAAAATTTTAGAGACACACCTTGAGCATCTGTTGTGTAAATCAGGATAAAGGCACACAGACACACTTCACTTGCAGCTCCTTTGTGTGGAGAGAAAACGGGAGGAAAAGGTTCCAAACTCATTCCTAACATTTGGATCACCACTGACACTCCGAGGAGTTGGTGCAACTTTATCCTCCTTTTTTTTATTTTCACACCCACTTCTGGAAACTCAAAAAGTCTTGGAAAACCTTCAGAGCTTCTCCTGAACTGCAGGAATATTTATACTGAAGTTGATTCAGGTTCATCTTTTATTTATATGTGATTCCCCCCACCCCCCATAATTTATTTATGTTGTTAACAATGTTTTCTGGGACTCTGAGATTCACCAAGTGTCAACGTCGTGGGTGCTGGGAGAACAAAATTGCCTCATGCAAATCTGATGGATCAGAGCCAGTGAAACTCAAGGCACAGAGTGCTGCAAAAGTACCTGAGATTTGCAGATATTTAATGCTAAATGCTGTTTTTGCAGCTTGTCGTCTCCTTCAGTTACACGTATTGAGATGATACACCTTTTTTTTTTTTTTTTTAAGGCAGCATTTCAAGTATTTCATCTATTTTTGGATTTTTCCGCTTTGCATTTTGTGGGTTTTGTCTGGTTTTAAAAGCCTTTTTATCAGAGGGTAGCTCTGAGGTGTCAGGAAAGGTTCCTGGATCAACCCCCTTGGCAATGGAAGTTGGAGAAAAATAAAATAAAAAAAGTATTATCTTAGCATGACTGACCCTACACAAGCTGTGCCAGACTCTTTCACTGGGGGTTTTAGGTTTTTCTGCTTTAGTGTTTCTCCCAGCTGGAGTGAAGCTTATCCATGGAGAAAATTGGTTATGAGGAGAGAATAGAAAAAAATGAGGAGAAAAGGCTGTGAGGAATAAAAAAAAAAACCCACGGAGCAGTTTTGTGATTGAATTCTTGGGGAGGTTGTGACTGAGCTGTGACACTTCAACAGCAGTAAGAGTGTGACCTTCAACGCCTCGCCCAGTCCGAAGCCTTGCTTAAAATTTTTAATAAAAACCTGAGGGTATCAGACAAACTTGTTACTCCTTGCAGTGACTTCTCCTTCCGTGTTTCACTAGAGGAAGATTTATTCGCACTGCCAAAA
>VZRE01005238.1:45064-63421 GCA_013396775.1 Cephalopterus ornatus | reverse complement strand
AAAAAAAAAAAAAAAAAAAAAGGGGTGATTAACCCTGCCACATTTTCCAAAGCAAACCAAGCCTAAATAGCATTTTAAGCCCTAGGTCACGGTCTTATGTTGTTCCAGGAGGATTATGTTAATTAATTGCCTGAATATCTGATTTTTAATCGAGCTTTAACATCCACATCTTGCTGTGCTTTCACTGCTGCCTTGCAAGGGTTTGGCTTCGGCCTCTTGCACATCCCTGGCACGAGGAAGAGAAACCTTGAGGTGTGGGATGAGCTGCGTTGTTCACATTTTCGCCGCTGGGCAAGGAATTTGGGGTTGAAAAGATGCTCCGGTGATTCACACATCTTAATATTAAAAATATTAATGTTAATAGTAAACCAACCATGTTAAAAAGACCAACGCAACTCCCCTGCGAGAGCAAAGGGGGCTTTGCCTTCTCTTCCTCATTCATGAATTCCCGTTGCTTTCCTTGATGCCACAGAAGGGATTCCCTTGATTATGTCATTTAAAAAGTAACTATTAAACAAAGTGGGAAGCTGGGGGGATTTTTCCTGAGTTACTGGAAGCAGAAAATCCCAGGATGGGTCAGGCTGGAAGGGCCCATAGTGGGACACCTGGTCCCACCTCCCTGCTCCAGCAGGGCCATCCCAGAGCACGTGGCACAGGAGCGTGAGGGGGAATTACTCAAGAAAGGCCACTTTTGCAGCAGCTCCAGATCCAAATCGCTATAAATACCCTCTCCCAGCCATCATCTCTTGCCTCCTATGGGGAAAATGTGGCTTTTCCCAGCTGCTGTTTTTAAAGCAAGATGATTTACCCTCCTTTGGTTCTCCTGGAAGTCATGTCCCTGTTCCCTGCGTGCACACCGAGTGCCTTCCGTAGGATCTCCTGATGCAGCAGGACACTTAAGTACCCACTTAAGCCTGTCAGCAGGTTTAATCTCCCTGGGCACAGCTTGGCTGGGACAGCTCCATGAAGGGAACAAGAAGCCGTCCTGGCTGACCTCATGTCCCACAGGATATTGCCTTTCCCAGCTGCCCCTGGCTCAGCCCGCCCTGGAATTCCCTCACCTGCTCAACAGCCTCAATTCTCTTTCACCTGCAGCTCCTCACTGTGAATATTTCCATATCGAATATTATTCCTAAATTCAAAAATGTGGCCCTAAATGGTGATTTTAATTTTTTTTTTTTTTTTTTCATTTTTTCCAGCTTTTCAGTTAATTTGTCTACAACTTAGCAGCTGCTTCTGCTCTTGAGCTCTGTGTTTGGTGCCTCAGGAGTGTGAGAAACATAAAGCTGGAGGGACTGAAGGATTTTTCCTTTGGGAAGCTGTGACCTTCAGGCACAGCTTAGTCAAGAGGCTTAGTTTGCAGCAGTTCATCCTTTCTCCTTTGGCAAGGGCTGCTTTCTTCCTGGGAAAAAAGAAAACCTGTGCGTGACAGACAGGCTGGGAATGTTGGAAATGTAGAGTAGGGAATGAGCTTTTCACCTGGAGTATTTTCAGTTCTAGGTATCCAATAATTTCAGTTATTAGAATGACTAAAAATAATTAACTTCTAGGATTTTATTTGTCTGGGACACTGTTTGGTGTCACCACCAGAGACGTAACAGTTGGATTTTTTAGAATCATGGAATCACAGACTGGTTTGGGCTGGAAGGGACCTTAAAGATCATCTCATTCCAGCCCCTGCCATGGGCAGGGACACCTTCCACTAGCCCAGGTTGCTCCAGCCTGGCCTTGGACACTTCCAGGGATGGGGCAGCCACAGCTTCTCTGGGAAACCTGTGCCAGGACATCCTCACAGGGAACAATTCCTTCCCAACATCCAACCTAAATTTCCCCTCTTTCACTTTGAACCCTTTGATGTGTTTTTGGGGGGGCTGTTTCTCTAAAGATGAAGGAGATGCAGAACCAAAGATTCTCCTTCAGTTGGAAAGCAGAGGCATCCCTAGGGATTCTGGTGGGAGCACGGGGATCATGGCTGAGGTGCCCCCACCAGCCACGTCCACACGCTCACTCTGAAACTGCTACTGGAGGGTGGAAAACCTCCAGCAGTCATTTCAGTGGGCTGGATAGATAAGTTTGGGTCTTCTTGGCCTTGGTTATTGCGCCTCCAGCATTTCTGAGGCCACGTTTCCCAGCCCTGCCCCTGGTTTGGTTGGTGGTGGGCATCGAGACCCAGCCCCTGGTCGCTGCCAAAGAGCCACGTTGGTGTTTGTGGCTCCCAGATGGACACTTCAGACCTGGGTTAGTGGTTAATGGTTGGACTTGCTGATCTTAAAATCCTTTCCAGCCTTAAGGATTCTACAGTTCTTCCTCTGAAAGTGCCCCTTTGTTTTTACAGCTCCTTCAAGCATCTCATCGGTGGCCTGGATGACGTTTCCAACAAAGCCTATGAAGATGCAGAAGCAAAAGCAAAGTAAGTGCCTGCTCCCTGTGCTCAGCAGAAAATCTTAAACTTGGTTTTATTGATGGTACATCACTGTAATTAAAAAAAGAACTCTCCTTTTTCTCCACGTAACAGTGTAAAACTGCTTAAAAAGGAGAGAATTAGTATGAATATGGAGGTGAGTCTCCTCGGGTCACTGCCCAAAGCCCAAGGTCCTTCTTAATCACAGCATTTTAGTCCTCAGAAGCGTTGGACCTTCCAAAAAATTCCCTTGAAACCTTTGTAAGGTGCGGAACTCCAGCTCTTGAGATCGTTGTTGAGGACGACCTGTTTCTTCAGAGAACTCTGCCTCAGATATCTTCATGGAGTCAAAACGTGTTTTGAGACCAAGGGTGGGAAAGGGGGGCTGGAGTGTACTGTGAGTTTAAAATATTTTTTAAAAAAACCCAATATTCAGTCATCCTTGATCTACAGTTGGATTTTAATTTGGAAGCTTCGTGATGTCTGAACTCTGATTCGCTCCCAATGATGAAGCCTTGGAAGAGGAATTAGAAAACTGTTCTGATTAGAGAGAGGCTGAACATGAGCCAAATATCATTCAAAGGCAAAAGGTGCTAAAAAGGAACTTAAATCTGCTCTGTACAACATTCCTTTGCTTTTCCTCCTATGCAATTACTGGCTTTTATTGGGATGTTTTAAGGAAGGGAGAGTGTGACTGTTCCTCAGGGATCTACAGCTGCCTAAATTTAAGACTGCTCTTAAGTTCTATGTAGTAACTTCTCATTAAACCAAAGAGAGTTGAAATAGTCTGTACCAAAGGTACTTCTCTGGAGAGAAAGTGAGAAGCCCTAATTGATTAAAAATACCTCCCTGTTCTTTTCAGAAACTAAACATCCATCTCAAGAAACTCAGTTTCTTGAGAAAAACTTGCTAATTTCCCAAAATGCCCACAAGTTTCTTTTTTATCATCTTGGAGTGATGTTTGAAATGCGATTTTAATTATAATGAATATATTTTAAGGTGCTAGAATGCAGGGTTGCAGTTTAGTTTGGAATAGTTTTTCCCTGCCCCGGATCGAACATGTAAGAGTTCTTCTTAAAAAAAAGTTCTGTTAAAAAAGGTTTAAGTTCCCTAAAATTCCTTTATCAACTTCCTTCCTTTGCCATCCCAGAAAACAGGGATTTTGGGCCCAGAATGTGAAGTCAAATGGACACGGTGCTATAGCAGCTGTTAGATATTACTGATTAATATATATTATTATATATATTTTTATATATAGCTGAAATCATGGCATTTTAATGCCAGAAGCAGCTTCTACAAAGCATTTTAGGAGGTGTTGGATAATCAACTTTAGCACCTTCGGGGAGGAGGTCCCGAATATCCCAGGCACGTGAGTTTTAGGGATCACTTTGTGTCAGGATCCCCTATGTGCTGGGGGCACACGGCAGCTGAGGACCTATTTTGAGTAAACTCTTCATTTTGGGGAACCACTGGGCTGACCTTCACATTTCTGAGCTTTTCTCTCTATTCTTTTTCTTCTAATGCCAAGTATTTCATCCCAATGCAAGAGCAAAGCCAAGGATTCCTGGTGATGGTGGAATTGATTAATTTTGATGCAGCTTTTCTTAAAAGTCAGAGGCTTTTGCTTGAGTACTGTCACTCCAGGTAGATGACAGGGACATTATTGCCCTTCACATACTGACATTTTGCCTTGGACAAAGCTGAAGGGACCAGTGTTTGCTGCCTGGAGAAACATCAAAGCAAGGAATGCTCTTGAAAAATACTTTATTTACTAATGAAATACTATATTCACCTTTGCTGAGCTCCTTGAAAGCAAGCCATGCCTGAAAAAAAGATAGAGAGAAGAGGGAAAAATGGCAAAGTTACTTTGGGATTGACAACAAGAGGCCTTGTGAGCCATTCCTGGAAGTTTTGTTGTTCAGGAGTTAAGGAGAAAAGTCTCCTCAGCAGAAACTTTAACCTGGATTCCTTTCCAAGCAGCTGTTGATTAGCTCCAGCTAATTGTCCTTCAACGGCTTCTTTATTCCCAGGGGGAGTTTGTGGTAGGGAAGGACTTGGCCGGTGAAGCGCGTTCGGCTTTGGGGAGGGTTTACACCAACCCCACGGGTCCGTCCCTCTTTTTGCACCCTTGTAGCTCCTGTCTCCTTTTCAGAGCTCACGTGCCGGGTGGCAAAAGGCCTTGGGATGGGGAGGAATTTTCTGTGTCCCCCGTGGATCAAGTGGATCAGGGTGCTCAAGGCCAGCTTGGACGGGACTGGTCTCATGGAAGGTGTCCCTGCCCATGGCAAGTGGGTTGGAACTAAGTGGTCTTTAAGGTCCCTCCCAGGCCAAACCACCCATGATTGTAAATACCTACAAATTGGTGGCACTGGGGGAAGGGGTTGCCTCTTTCCACACTGGAATGTGGCCCTGGGGTCACAGAGCTTGTAGGACATGGCCGAGGGGATGTCTGGCAGAGTTGAACTATTTATGGACTTTATCCCTTGGTGACCCGGTGTTTTCCCAGCTAAGCCTTGAGGAATGGTCAGGGGGCTCCTGAGACCCGCGGAATGTTCTGTGGACCACTGAGCTACCTCTTCCCACCCTCAGACATGGTTTGAAGGGAGAGCAAACTCTGCTCAGCTCCTGAAGGCAGAGAAAACACTGATCAACAAGAGCTGAGCTGAGCAGAGGGGCTTCCTGCACCACTCACTGGGGGTCACAGAGGGACCATGGCTGTGAGGGTTGTAGCCCTGTCTTTGTCCTGCATGGATGGTGTCTCCCTGGTCTGCATGGACACTTCGGATCGTGTCCTGGATCCCTGGCTCTTGGCTTGCACAGGCACCTGGAATGCCCAGCTCCGGTGGGAAGGTGCGCAGCAGTCCCTGCTAAACCAATAATCTGGAAGGCAGTTGTTCTTCAAGGGCTTTGGCTTTCCCTCAAGGACACATCTCTGTCTAGGAAAGCAAGTGAACAACCCCTGGTTTATTCTCCTGCTCTCAGGGATTGTCTTTATGACATGAGCTTCCCCCGGCACCAGAGCTGATTTACTTCTTCCCAGCCAATATCTTACTACCCCATTGATGCTGATTTTGGAGCCACTTTCCTGGTTTTTGCAAGCTTGGGATGGGCAGTGCTCCTTAGTGTCCATCCTTTGTGTTCACTCTCTTAAATCAGCCATTGCTGACATGTCACCTGTGAGACTATAATTTTAATTATGGCCTATGATTTTAATTATAGGATTATACAGACTATGGGATTAATTATAATATCCTACTGCTCTGATGTATTCAGATGAGTTAGTAAATTCATTGACTAATGAATATTGTAGTAACATCCTTTACACCAGAGAAAAGGTGGAACAGAGAGGCAAATGTGTGTCAGTCTGAGAAAACAGGAATCCAGAGGAGCAGTGCCAGGCCCAGCCCTGTTGGCATTTAAGGCACGAGGGAGATCCCTAAATTATCAGGACACCCATCTCAGTGTAGATCGCTTCCAGAAGGAGCCACTGTGGCACTTCCATAAATCCAGGAGGAAACAGGTGGGTGGTTTCTCCTGCTGTTGTTGGTGCCAAGTGAGGTGAGGGTTCAGCGAACAGCCTTCTCTCCGGGCACACTGATCCCTCCTGCTGGCCTCTTCCCCATCCAGAGACTCCTGAGGTTAATCCTGTGCAGAGGTTTCCCTCCAGCTTGGTGCCTCCTTTCCATGGCATGGCTGGAGCAGGGACAGCCTCTCCCGTGACAGTGACACCACCGAGGTAGGAGAACTGGCACTGCCTGGGCTTGGCCCATCTGAGCAGGGCCTGTCCGCTCCCATAACCAGTGTCCCTGTGCTCCTTTGCTCCCACCACAGCCAGGATTCTGGAATTGTCTCCTGTGGCAGCAGGGCTTGAATGAATGCCCTGTTGCAGCCTGGACTCCAGTGCCTTCACGCCGTTGCTCCAGGCTCTCTGCAGCTCCAGACTATTTTGGTTGCACTTTTTCCTTGCTTTTTTCCCCATTCCAGATGCCTTGCAGCCCTGGGGGAATATCTCCTGTGTTGGCTTCTTTTCACAGGACTGAAGGAGAGCAGGGACCTCTGTGAAGGCACCCGATGCCTTTCCCTTTCCTGGCAGCTCCTTCTCTGGATGCCCTTCCCCTTCCAGGAGCTGTGTTTTGATTAACACCTTCATTTAACAGTTGCACTTGATGATCTAAGAGCTCTTTTCCAACCTTAATGACTCTATGATTCTGTACAAACCCTTTGTTTCAGTGGCCTGAGTTGTCCCTTTTCTCTCTTTACGCCCCCTCCCTTGCTCCATTTACTCACAGCAAAGCATCCCAGAAGTTCACTGACTTAATTTGGGTGGTTATTAATATTTTCTCATTTTATATGCATTCTTTATAGGTAGTTTTTCTCCTTCCACCCTGGCTTTAAAGGTAAAATTCACCACTCTGTCTAGTTTCTGCCATAGCAGCACGTTTACAAGAAAAGGTATTTTTCAGTGCCCTGTGTGGCTTCTCTGAGATGTTTCCTGCTGGTTCATGGAGCAGGTTTGTGTGTCCTCCCTACACAGCCTTTCCTCTTGTTGTCTTTAAGACTCATTTTAACAGCTGAAGTTGTCCCTGGGAGTTGAAAGCTTGTTGCACATGGATAGGTCCAAGTGTTAGGAGGCAGCACAGATCCAGGGGGGCGGATGTGTAGAGGAGGAAAACATTGGTGCCAAGGACCTGCTGCATAGACTGTTTGCATTTCAGGAGGTTTTCCTTTCGGAATAATTCAACTCTGGTTCCTTGGGTTCAGTGTTGAACAGTGTCCGGGGGAGGGAAGTCAGCTGCTGAAGCATCTCTTCCAGTTGAGCATCACCTGAAGGAAGCTCAGCTCTGGCACTCCTGTCCCACTCAGAGGTGTGAGCAGGACCTGGCAGGGGATTCCCCTCAGAAACACATTCCTTGTCTGGACGAAGAGATATTTTGATGCACCTTGTGTATAAAAACTGCTCCTTGCTGGGGATCTGATGGCAGCTTTTGCCTGAGGGTGGTCTGGTCACACGTGGCACAGCCACCTGCTCTGGGGTGGCCTGTGGGGGCCGCTTCTGGCACCTCCGTAAACATATTAAGGCTGGATCGGCCCTTCAGCTCCATAAACGGGAGAGACCAGCCCATGTCCCTGCAAACTCCCATTTTGGTGGAGTGGGAAAGCTTGGAGTGCAGATGTTGTGTCTGCAGGTCGCTGGGACCTGGGGGGGTTTGACATCCAGCCAGCCCTGTGGGGTTTGTGTGGATAATAAACAGCCCTGGGCATTGGGAAAAGGGGCTTTGTGTTCCTTCAGCTTGTTTTCCTTTAGAAATACAGATAAGAAAAGCCAAGAGAGATTTCAAGCCCTGCCAAAAGGGAAGTTGGCAGAGTTGAGTGTTCCAAAAATGGAAACTCCCAATTAAAGAGGATGATTTAGTGAAGGACTGACTTGACGTTGGGCTGGAGCTTTGGAAAACTTTGGCTGAAATAATTCACCGAGGCGTGGGATGTGACCAAATTAGTCAATTTTTTTCTGCAAAAGACAATATTTTCTGGCTCGCAGCACCAGGGCAGCCTGGGGCCTGTGATGATGGGCTCCATCTCCCTTTGTGTCCGTGGTTTTCTGAATTAGGGACCATATGGGAACCAGCTTTTGCCTTGGCTATTTGTGGTGCCAGACTGGGGGGAAATCTCCCGGGATGTGCAAAAAAGAGGGGAAAATGAGATTGCCATCGTTCCTTTGAAGCTGCGTAAATAAGTAAAGTCATTCTCCTCCTTGCTGTGGAGAAATAACAACTGATCATTGATACCAATTCAGTCTGTGTGAGTTTAAATATCCAGAAAAACTGAGATTTTAGGTGGCATTGTTTGGCCTCTGATACATAAGAGCTGGCAAATTATCACAGAGTTTAGCCTTAAGTAATCTGCAGTTTCATCCTGAAGCCACTGGTAGTTTGGATCCAGGTTTGCCTCTTGAATTTTCCTGGCTGCTGCAATAAATAGAATTAGAAAATCAGCTCAGAAATCAATTGAAAATGCAGGTGCAGGGTGATGTCCCAAAATGAAGGTAACAGAGCCTGCTACGTTAGGACTTTGCCTTTTGAAGAGGAATTTCTGTTTGCTAGCAGACTTTCCTCTTGAGAAGGTGCACTGTGGTGCTCACAAGGGATATATTAAGTTAGCTTTTAAACCCAGGTCTGTCTTGTTTAGGTAATAATCTTTACACTCTCCCCTTGCTAAGCTGAGCTTTTGATGCCATAATGGCTCGCGTCAGATGTCAGATGGTGAACAAAAATCAGGGCCTTTGAGGCAGGCTGCTGTTCTAATGGCTGCCTGCATGGGTTTGATGGGATTAGGGCTGGCCTGAGGAAACACAAATGCAGCAGAAAGCTCTCAGACAATAATGAGCCCCATTCCAGAGGGAGTGGAAACACACTGCGGTGAGCACAGTGTCCACATTAGAAATATCAACCATTCCTTTGGCATTTATGTAAATGCTTTCTTCAGGAACCACTGGGAATACTTGGCTGATGCCAGGGCGTGGAGCTTGGTGTAGCACAGGCTTGGGAGCTTCAAACTTGGCGAAGTTTGTGGGGGACGGATAGGCAACGGCGGCATTAAACCAGTTCTGTGCATCCCTGGCTCCGTAAATTTGTTGTCCAGCACATTTCTGAGCTGTCCTGAGGATTTATCCAAATAGCTTTGTAAGGATTACGCCACTGGAAGAAGGGCTGTTTCTGTCCTGCTCTCATCTGCTGACTTACATCACAGAGAATCACTTGAACAGAGTCGGATATGTTGGATATGGAATAAAACTCAGTGATTCTTCTGCTATGGGGAGCTCCTGATTTTTGGAACTGCTGGAAATAGTTGTGGGACCATGTGTGGCTTTTTCCAGCTCCCCTGCTAGTCCAGTTGTCCTCGGTTGTACCTCAGCAACTCCCACAAGCTCCACCAGGAGCTGGGTCACACCTCACTCTTATGTCCAAGCTTGGATAAGGGAAAGGAAAGATGGGAATGCAGAGCCAGTGGGAGATGAAGGACAAGTATGGGGATGGTGCTGGCACCCAGGGAAGGTTTGGGAGGGGAAGATTTGGGCTCCAGAAGGAGGAGGTGGGAGAGCCCCATCTCCCCACGGTAACATTGCCATGGCAGAGCTGGAAAAGGTGTTGCCAGATAAAGGAGCTTCTTCCCATTCACCCAAAAAACCTTCCCAAGCTGGGATGTGATGGGAATAGCTCCAGAGTTTGGAAATGCTGGTGTATGCAGTTGTTTGAACAGCGGGGAGAGGGGAGGGAGCAGAGGGGAGAGGTTCATCTTTCAAAGAGGAATAAATATTAATTGTTTTCCCTGCTGAAGTTGGTGAGCGTGGCACCCAAAACCTGCACAGCCAGTCCAGCTGACCCCTGAGCAGCACTTGTGTCACATTTGGAGATGAAATTCAATCACCCAACTGTGAAATGGAAGAAATTTAATCCCTCTATAAGTGAAAAACCCAATGCAGCCTCAACTCCGAAGCTGCTGCTGACGCCTCCCTCCCACCCACGGCTGATGCACCGAAACAAACCTTTTTCCTTCTTTCCCTTCTTCCCTGTAAGGAATAATTCATCAGTTTTCCTGAAGGCTCGAATTACTTTCCATATATAACTTACAGTCTAACTGTAGTCCACATTTGATGCAGGATTTCTACCGCACTCTCACCCTTTCCTGGTGAGCCCCATCCAGTCCTTAAAGGGGCCCTGGGAAAGCTGGGAGGGACTTTGGATATGGGCCTGGAGGGACAGGACACAGGGAATGGCTTCCCACTGCCAGAGGGCAGGGTTAGATGGGATATTGGGAAGGAATTGTTCCCTGTGAGGGTGGGGAGGCCCTGGCACAGGTTGCCCAGAGAAGCTGTGGCTGCCCCATCCCTGGAAGTGTCCAAGGCCAGGTTGGACGGGGCTTGGAGAAACCTGGGCTAGTGGAAGGTGCCTCTAGGGGTGGAATGAGATGATCTTTAAGGTCCCTTCCAACCCAAACCAGTCTGGGATTCCATGAAATTCTGCCAAGACGGGTCTGTGCCTTCCCTGCTGTGGGACCCATGTGATGGGATGTTCCCATTTTTGGGTGCCACAGGAAGGTGTGGCCTCCCATTGCAGTACCTTACCCTGTAACACCCAGGAAAGGAGCCTGATTTAAAAAAAATTCCTGACGCTTCAGTATTGTTGATGGATCCTGAGGAACTGCTGCAATGTGATATTATTAATATTATTACTTCTCCATATGCTTGTTTGCAGCACTTAGAATCATAGATTGATTTGGGTTGGAAGGGACATTAAAAGATCATCTCCTTCCACCCCCTGCCATGGGCAGGGACACCTTCCACTAGCCCAGGTTGCTCCAAGCCCCATCCAGCCTGGTCTTGGACACTTGCAGGGATCCAGGGGCAGCGACAGCTTCTCTGAGCACCCCAAACCCCCAGCTTGACAGTGCACTGAGTTATCCTGGCCGTGCTTACATTGATTTGCCCTCAGCTGCATTTGCTCTGTTTTCTCAGTGCCTGGCTGAACACCACTTGCAACGATTTGAGGAGTGCTGAGCTGTAAATCTTTAAATCGTCTGAAAAAAATAATCATTAAAAAAAAAAAAGAAGGAAAAACTGTTCTGGTGGTTTAGCTGATCCCACAGCTTTTGCCTAGGTATAACAAGATAAAACATCAAAATCAGAGATAACGTGACATTCTGAATATGTGAGAAAGCTCAGTGCCTGAAACCATGAAGAGGAGATCAAAGTCTGATCTTGCCCATTATGTTGGACGTTAATGTAAAACTATGGGGGTTTCTAATAGGACTATTGTGATTAAATTTCTAATGGAAGTTAAAAGCCCCTCATTCGTGGCTGCATTTAAAATTCTCTTTAGGAATGGGGATGGAGTGTTTCTGTCTCTGCCTGCTCAGCAAACCCTCACACAGAGACGTGCTGGAGCTCTGTCTTTACTCTCTCTCAGGTTCCCTCACTTCGTTTTCCGGTGGGATTGTCAGGTTGCTTTGCAGAAAACATCAAATACCATCATTTATGGATCCCAAAGCAAGGGATTAGACTGATTCCAGGGGCTCCAGATTGTGTCACTGCAGTTTGCTTGGCTGTCGATGACACGGAATAACTGTGCCAGACCCCCCGAGCTCCAGGTGCACGGTGAGGGCCCGCCACTGATCCTAGTCTCAGATCAAACCACAAGCTTTGCCAGACCCGGGTTCATTTCCTAACCCTTTGTGCTGGAAGGAGATGCTTTCTAAGAAAGGTGTTTGTCTCGCTGTCCCTTCCTTCCTTTGGAGGCTGTTCCTGTGCAGCAGTGATATCATTCATCTGCATGGCAAAATGGAATTCTTGTGGCTGGAAATTCTTTCAGGAGCCAGTAATGGGAAGCGGGGCTGGCAGCAGGCCAGGGCAGTGCTGGGACTCTTTTAACAGGCAGGGAGATTGCCAGGGAGTCCCTACAGATGCTGGGCTGGCACAAATCACAAAGCAAACGACTCAGCATCTCCTCGAATTCCCCCAGCTTGCCTTCCCATTTCCTACACTTGTGGAAATGAATGCCTGAAGTTTAGCTTTGAAAGATGTTCTGTGATCCCGTTCCCAGCCCCACTGCTCCCAGAGAAGCTGTTCTAATAACAGTGCAATAGCTGAGCTGTCATATTTTGCATCTGGGGCAGATTGGGATGTGGAAATATTTGTTAGGAGTCGAGCAAGTGCTTAGTGAGGCCGTGACCTCCTGCTCTGAGCAGGAAACACAGCTCCAAGGGTTCTGCTTATTGCTGAGTAGCAGAGCTGACATTTAAAGCAAAACGGATTTGCTTTCATATTTTATGGTCCCAGCCTTTACGAAGGGCTGGGATCACCCTTCCACTGGGCATAGACTCAGCACCTCACAGAGCCCCCCGGAAAATTAAATATCAGCAAGTGCTTTTCTTCCAACCACCTAAAACTGAACTCTGGTCACTTGAACTTCCTTTTAGTGAACTTAGTAAATACAGAAGCAAAACGAAGAGTGTTTTCTCCTGGTTCTAAGCGTGTTTCTACCCCTCTGGGTTTTTTTAAAGCAGGCAGGTTTTTAGCAGTGCCTTGTTATCCAGGACAGCTGCCTGGAAATGGAAAACCTGGTCAGACTTCTTAGGAGAGAAATGGAAGGTACAAAGGCTGGAAACAAGCCTGTTCCTTCCCTTTCCTGAAGTGGTGGTTTTGGGGCACACCCAGAGGTGGGAGCCTCTCGAGTGAAGGGTCCTTTTAAAGTGAGTCTTTTTGAAGGGCTTCAAGCATTTTGCAATATTGTTTTGAACACTGGTGGGGGAGAGAAATTCAAATGTTTGTTGGACCTGCAGTGTCTCCTGTGCCATTAAATGGAGGAGCTGAGCATAACAAAGCTGAGCTCTAGGGGTGCCAGGGGCCATATCACTCCAGGAGTCAACAGGAGCCGCTCTAATGAATTCCCCTTTGGAGTCAGTGACTGTTGGATGTCACAGCTGGGCTTGGGAATAAAAACAGTCTTACACACCTGAGCTGTTTTATTAAAGCTTTCCTAATTTTCCACGAGTTTTAGTGCTTAGGAGATGAGTATTTGTAGTAAAAGACATCTCTCCTGCTGCTGCTGGGGATCAGGAGAGGGCTCAGGATGTGTGGAAAGGCTGCTCAGAGATAAACACTCCCGGGATATTTGTATATGGGCACTTCAGATTGTCCTTAGGGAAAAAAAATTGCTGCATTCACACGTGTTCTATCAGATTTTATGGTGGGCTTCTAAAACCTATCCAACACCTTGAAATAGTTTGCAGTCGCAGCAGTACCTCTCTCCGGTTTTCGGTGTTCTTGTTAGGAAGGATCCTATTGTCATGCTGGCAGTTCACCAGGGCAAGCAAATTGATAATTTTCATGAAGTCCTTCATCTGTAAAAATCCCCTTTCACTAGATTTCTGAAGCTAGTTCTGTGAAAAAATTAAATTATCCAGTAACACATTCAAAATACATCACCTGCTTCCAAAGCGGGAAGGAAGCCTGATCTTTCCTCAGAAAACCATTTTTACTGTGGTTTTTCAGAGAACTTCAAGCCAATATTTAAACTTAAAAAGTGTCCACTTTAGGAGCTCCTAAACCCCCGTGAAATTAGTGCACATGAACAAAATGGGGGAAAATGAACAAATATGGGGCAAAAATGGACAAAAATGGGGGGAAATGACAAAAAATGAGTGAAAAGGGGAAAAAAAGGACAAAAAAAATAAGATCAAAAATGGAGGAAAATGAAGCAAAAATGGGGGGAAAGGAACAAAAAAATAGGGGAAAATGAACCAAAAATTAACCGAAATGGGGGAAATGACCAAAGATGAACCAAAAAAGGGGGGAAATGGGCCCAAAGTAGGGTGGGGGAGGGGACATGAGTGGACTTGGTGACAACGGGGACGATGATGATGAAGGACAAGGGTGAGGAAGGTCAGTGCAAAGCTCCGGTGCCAAGAGATGAGAATCCAGAGCCAATTGGGGTTGGCTGGGGACTTCAGGATGAGACTTGCAGGTGAGCAGAGGGTACTTTGCTGGCTCCAAAAATGAATAATCGAGAAAAAAACTCGATTTCAGCAAGTGGTGCCAAGCTGTTCGTAGTGAGCCCTCAGCGCCCCCGGGCTTTATCATTGGGACGCCGGGTGTTTATTGGAGAAGGTGTAGCATTGTCCGGCTTTTCCATTAGGAAGGACCCCACAGCCAGCACTCGTTAGTCATGTTTATCCATCTAATAAAACCTGGCACTGCCAGCTTAGACCTGTTCATTTGGATTTGATGCCCTGGCTCTTCACTCTCCGTTTCTATGGGAACCTGGGCCGTGCCGGCGATGGAGAGTGAAGACATGAAGAGGGGGCTTGGAAAACATACCTCTGGCTCTCTGCTGAATTCCAGCCAGATAAGCTGGGAAGGGAAACAGCAAGGCAAGAGAGTTGATAGTCATTGAGTTCCCTCCTTCTTGAATCATCCGGGTTAAGTGCTTTTATGCTTTTTTATTTTTGCTCTGAAAAAAATCCATGTGTGAGGCTTCAAAGTCGGGTTCCCATTTTCTGGGAGGAGGCAACAGGTCGCCCCACTTGCCTTTATGGCTCTTTTAGTGCAGAGTGCTCCTCTGCAAATAAAGATTGTGTCCAAACCCTCTCCTTTACATAGAATTAATTACAGCACTCAAGTTGGAAACGTGACTTCATGTACAATTCAGTACAGTTTTCAAAGAAACACTCTCTGGTTCATTTATTCCAGTCCATCATTTGGTCTCCACTGCTTTTGTCAGTGAGTCGAGGTGATTAATGAAGATGAGCCAAAATAATGAGTAGAGAATAATTAGCCAAACCCCCTTAGGGACATTTCTTGCTGCGCCACTGCGTGCGAATTCTGTACAAGGTGTTGGACTGATGGTTGGGCTTGATGATCTTAAAGGTCTTCCCCAACCTAAAGGATTCAGTAATTCTGTGTTTGCATTTCAATCTGACTTGGAAGAATATTGATGTAACACTTTGAGTACAGAGTATCTAACAAGGTAAAGATGAATTTCCCATCTTTCAACAGGTCTGTGTTTAAAATCCAGTGGATTTGGCAAATTTTGTGAGGAGATATATATATATATACTAAAGGGCTTTTGAAACAGTTGGCCCAGGGGAACTGGGGCTGCCCCATCCCTGGAAGTGTCCAAGGCCAAGTTGGACGGGGCTTGGAGCAACCTGGGCTAGTGGAAGGTGTCCTAGACCATGGCAGGGAACTGGATGATCTTTAAGGTCCCTTCGAACCCAAACCATTCTGGGATTCTGGGATTTCAAACACTCGCTCAACACCAGCAGAGCCACTTGATGTTGGAGGCTCTGGGAGAAAAGTCTTTTTTCACAACCCTTGAGCTGCAATAGTCCTATCCTTCCATCCAGGAATCCAGAGGAAGGATCTGGAGCCCTGGCAGCTTTGGGAATGCTGTCAAGGGGCCCATGTAGGCCTTGCACAGCCTCATGTAGAAAAGCATCAAAACCCGCTCTATGAGAAAATAAACCAGCCACATGTTTATGGGCCATAATCAGCTAAAACACTGCCACCTCTTTAAAAAGCAAATGTTGGTTTAGCCCTGCTGGATGCAGACATTCCTGATCCCCACATATCACTTACAAAGCAGTTCTGACCCCCCCCACCCTGCCTGGTGTTAATCAGGAGCCGGCGGCGCTCGGCTCTCAAGTGCCTGGCAGTCGGATTTCACAGAATCACGTTTGTTCAGGCCTTTTCTAATTCATTTTCAGGCAAAGGGAAGCTAATTTGAAACCTCCACTGCTAATTCCAGGAAAGGAAGAAGGCATTAAGTCTCTCCTGGGAGTTTCAAGTGGCAGCATAGCCATTAGTGGAGGGGAAGTGCAGGAAGATGATCTTTTTCAGAAGCCACGTGTTGGGCTACACAGTTCTTCCCCAGAAGCCACTATTTACCTTTTGGTTAAGTATTGTTTTATTACATGAAAAAAAACCCCGGTGTTTCTGGGTCTCTTCATCCTCTCAGTGAGTGACAGGTAGGATTTTGTTGTTTATTACTCAAAGGAAGAGATGATCCTCTCTGACAATAGAAATGGGCTTTTGGAAAGGTTTTGTGTGTTGACTGACCACTGAGTGACATTGGAGAAGTGTTTGCAGGATAAAAAATCACAGAATCCCAGAATGGTTTGGATTGGAAGGGACCTTAAAGCTCATCTCATTCCACCCCCTGCCATGGGCAGGGACACCTTCCACTAGCCCAGGTGGCTCCAAGCCCCATCCAACCTGGCCTTGGACACTTCCAGGGATCCAGGGGCAGCCACAGCTTCTCTGGGCAACCTGTGCCAGGGCCTCCCCACCCTCACAGGATATTTCTTCCCAATATCCCATCTAACCCTGCCCTCTGGCAGTGGGAAGCCATTCCCCCTTGTCCTGGCACTCCATCCCTTGGAAATAGTCTCTCTCTATCTTTCCTCTTGGCTCCTTTCAGGCCACAATTCGGTCACCCCAAAGCTTCTCTTCTCCAGGCTGAACAATCCCAGCTCTCCCAGCCTTTCCTCCCAGCAGAGCTGCTCCATCCCTCTGATCACCTTGGTGCCTCCCCTGGACTCACTCCAACAGGTCAAATCCTTGCTGTGATCTGGTTTTGCCCAGTATGATCACACAGAGGGATCATCCCTCTGTAAGGACTTCAGTTTCTGTTGGAAAAAGCAGCTCTGTGCACCTCTGTGCCACAAAGTATCTCTGTATTCTTGAAGCGGAAAAAACATGGATTTATTGCCATAGTAAAAACAGTGGCACAGCCCTTCCCTTGGGTGGACCAAGGAGGATGCTAAGCAACTGGTTTCTGGTCCCAAAACCCTTGTTATGAAGCTTCTCCTGAGGTTCACAAGGGTGGTTTTGGTGTGCAACACTCTGGTCTTTCTTATCACACCTTTCCAGTAGCTCCTGCAAACCCACAAAGCCTTGAGAGACTGGAAGAGTATTCAAGGAATTATCACCACATGCTTGCTCTGCTTCTCCACGTCCTTCCTCCTGAGAAAAACGATCCTTTGACCTGATCCCAGACATCCCACAGGCTTTCTAGAGTTAAGTCTGCCAATGTATCCCCATTTTACAGATCAGGAAATGGATACAAAAGAGATTTCAGTGAACTAAAGTCACAAAAACCAAGGAGAAGTGGAGCTGACACCATCCTTCTCCCTCTCATCTTCAGCCCTCAGCTGTAAATGGAACTGGCAGAGAGGGAAAAACCTTCACCTGCAGAATTATTTTCCCTTCAATGAGCTAACATAGGAAATAGTAAGAAAATTTTAACAGTTCTGGTGAACAACTGAAAGAATTGGTCTGTAAAACTCAGGTACTTTAATGTGGAGGAATTCTTTTGACCAAGGTGTGCTCAGCATGAACCCAGGTACTGGAAATTTAGAGACATTCTAAAATCCCACCAGATTTTAGTGAATTAGGGTCTCCCTTTCATAAATACATCCTGAGAAGGCCAAATTATAGGCAATTTTCAGGCTGGACAGTCCCACTTTCAGTCATGACTCACAGAAAGTCGTCCCCAGCCCTGTGCCTTCCTTTGGGTGTTTCCCAGTGGTGCTCTGAGTGCTCCAGGGCGGGCGGGGAGGACGTGGAGGTGCTGTAGGTTGGTATGAAGTCTGGCTGGTTCCCACTCTTTTCCGTAATCCCTGACATTCCATCTGTCTTCCTGCCCCTCAGCACTGAGCTGACGTTTTCCTGGGACTGTTACAAACTCTTGAGGGGAAGGATCATCTCAGAGCCTGTCTTTTGGCATTGGGAGTTTGGGTTATTTTTTTGTTTTCTATCTCTCTTTCATTTCTTCTGACACGTTATTGGCCGAGCACTGAGTGTCCTGAGGTCCTTCTGCAGCTCTTTGTGGTTCACCCTGGTTTTTTCTGATACTCTGAATAGCTGAATGTGCACCAAAATCCTCACAGTATGTGAGGATCCTTTCTCTGTATGAATTTTAAATCCATCAAGCAGCACTGGTGCCCGCCCAGCACCCTACAGGGTCACAGGTAGTGATCCTCCACTCTCCAAAGGAGTTATTTCTCCGTGAGAAGAACTTTCATTTTGTCTCTTGGCACGTCTTTAATTGCCTTTGCTGGGGAAACATTCTGAGACATCTTTTGGAAACCTCTGTCAAACAGGTTAACCTGATGCATGATCCCTTCAGGAACCTCGAGCTGTCCCCTTATGGGAGCAAAGCGTTTTTTTTCTGCTCTTGATGATAATTTTCACTGATAGAGATGAGAAAAGCTGTAGGAAGCCAGGTCAGCTCTGCAAACCTTTCATAGAATCCCGGAATGAGTTAGGTTGGAAAAGCCCTCCAAGGTCACCCAGTCCCCCTGTGCCCGATGCCCCCCTTGTCCCCAGCCCAGAGCTCTGAGTGCCACGGCCAGGCCTTCCTTGGGCACCTCCAGGGCTGGGCACTCCAAACCTCCCTGGG
>VZRE01005238.1:18224-42540 GCA_013396775.1 Cephalopterus ornatus | reverse complement strand
CCCTCAGCTCAGGAAGGACATGGAGGGGCTGGAGCAGGGCCAGAGAAGAGCAACGAGGCTGGGGAAGGGACTGGAGCACAAGTGCTGTGAGGAGAGGCTGAGGGAGCTGTGGGGGCTCAGCCTGGAGAAGAGGAGGCTCAGGGGAGACCTCATCACTCTGTACAACTCCCTGATAGGAGGTTGGAGCCAGGTGGGAATTGATCTCTTCTCCCAGGAACCAGCAGTAGGACAAGAGGGTTCAGTCTTCAGCTGTGCCAGGGGAGGTTTGGGTTGGATATTAGGAAGGAATTCTTTCCAGAGAGAATGATCAGCCATTGGAATGGGCTGCCCAGGGAGAGGGTGGAGTCACTGTCCCTGGAGGTGTTTCAGGTGACACTGGATGTGGCATCAGTGCCATGGGCTGGGAACCACGGCGGGGTTGGATCAAGGGTTGGACTTGATGATCTCGGAGGTCTTTTCCAACCTGGCTTATTCTATGATTCTATGATTCTATGAACCTTTGTGATCTCCTACCAGAGTTGGTTTTTTCCCAGGAGGAGGCCCCTACAACAGAATCCCATTCAGATTTATGCTCCTTACCATCACTTTCCAGTACCTTTTCCAATCCAAAAAGGTGAATGAATGACCATTACCATGTGCTTATCCAGGATTTTTTCCTCTCACTGCATTCCTACAGGATTTCAAATGAAGATATTATCTTGTCCCTTGGCCTCTTGTGCAGTTTTTCACCTTGGCTTTTCATTTGCTGCTTTTGGTGATTTAATATCCTTGACCAGCATTGTCATTTTATTTATTCCCCCCTACCCCCCTTTTTCCAGTTCATCCCTAAAGATCTTTAAGCAGGCAGGATTTGAGCACTGTTGGCCTCCATCCATCAGGGAACATGAGCCATAAATTACTGTCTGGTGTTTCCTGGTTTTAACTGTTTTTTAATCAGTGCACAGACCTTCCTTCTTATGTCATGGCAGCTTCATTTCTCTAACAGCCTTTCAAACCTAGTCAAAAGCCTTTAGGAAATCCAACTGTATCAAGCAGATCTCTCCTGCCCATGTGCCTGACGGCTCCTTCAAAGAACTCCAGTAGACTTGGGAAGCCTGTTGGCTCTTCCCCAAAGAAGGCAGATTTACCCTTGTGTCAAGGAATTCTGCTAGGACAGATGTTGGGCTTGGATCCCATCAAAAAGCCACTTCCGTCCCTCGGCTGGTTCACCTGGAGTTCACACGGGAGCGCTGGGTGAGGACCATCTGGTCCTGGAGACGGGTTGACATCCCTTTGGATGACTTGACACTTCAGCTGGTGGTGGTTACCCTGGTGCTCCCCCTGGGAAGGGAGGTTGCAGGGGAAGGATCTCCCCAAGACCTTCCCCGTCGAACCCAGGGGTAAAAAGTGCACTGAGCTTTTCTCACATGGCTTTGTTCTTCTCAGTGAGCTCTTTCTGGAGCCCCTGGAGACCCTACAGCCTACAGGCTGCTGCTGCTGCTGTGATTGAGAAGGGGTTATTATTTGGATTTAAGCCTTTTGAAGTTGTTACTTGGGTTTTTTTCCCGTCTCATGGCGTTCTTCCTTTCAACTGGACAGGATTTGGTTCTTTTTTTTCTTTCCTCTTTATGGATTTGTCTGAAACTACTTCATATTTGAAGGATGCCTTCTTGCTTTTAGTGCAGTGGCTTATCCTGCTGCTCAGCCACACCAGGTTCCTTTTGACCTCTCCTGGATCCACAGTGAGAGTTGCCATAACCTTGAGAGTCAGACCTTCTACTGCTCCTGTTCTTCATTCTTCGACTCTTCTGAGCTGTTTGTGGGACAGCACATGCACAGTTGTGTTGGTTTTTCTGTCTCTCTAGATTTTCTTCAAACTGACCCTTCTTTCTGATGCTTTTTCTTGACTTTTGCCAGATCCTGGCCTTCATTATTTGTCGGGAGTTGTGAAGCTCTTTCTGCCTCTGCAGAGTCTATCCCACAGCAGGGCCCAACACGCTGATTTTGCTTCCCAAAGCAATACTCAAGCAAGAAAGCAAAATATTAGCAGCTAAGTCCAATTAAAAGTGGGTTTGGCACAGGGAGATCCCAGGATGGGGTGGGTTATGTGGAACTGATCTCTTTCCACAGTTCCATCTGCCTGCCAGAGTGAACAAGTGGAGCGATGAGCCTCGCTTTGTGCGCACACGTCCTTGCTTTGTAAGGAAAAACCTGCTTCCTGCCTGGTCCCGCTTTTTCAGTAGGATTTGATGTAATATTCCCCTTCCTTCCCGCCTTCCTCTTCCATGTCACCTCTTTTTTTTTCTGAGTTAATTAGGATGAAACGTGCCAGATGCAACAACTTCCACCAGCAGCGCCTGGAGCGCTCCCATGTTGGCCAAAGGAGGAAAACCTCGAGGGTTTTGCAGTGATGCTTTGGGAGGTTTAGTCTGGTGATCTCAAAGCAATTAGTAGCTCTCTCTGATGATCTGTGGGCATTTTGAGGGAGCCACTGGATCAAGGGAACATCATTACCCAGCAGTGTCTCCAGATCCTATCACACATGGGGCTGCTTGATAGTTTGGAAGAGGCTGCAGAAACATTGAAGAAATTGAAAAGAGAAGGCCTTGGGGAGATCTTAGAGAACTTTTCAGTGCCTAAATGGGATCCAAGAGAGTTGGAGAGGGACTTGGCACAAGGGATGGAGGGACACAACAGGGGGAAATGGCTTCCCAAAGACAGAGGGCAGGGATAGATGGGATATTGGGGAAGGATTCTTGGCGTGAGGGTGGGGAGGCCCTGGCACAGGTTGCCAAGAGAAGCTGTGGCTGCCCCATCCCTGAAAGTGTCCAAGGACAGGTTGAAGCAACCTGGGCTAGTGGAAGGTGTCCCTGCCCACGGCAGCGGGTGGCACTGGATGAGCTTTAAGGTCCCTTCCAACCCTTCCAATCCCATTCTGGGATTCCATGAAGTGCCCCTCGGCAGCCCTTGGGGAAGGGACACAAGTTCACTTGAGGTGAACCTCTACTTCTTAGAGCAGCTGTCAAGCTGGAAACCATCTAGCAGGGGATTTTTTCCCAGAGGACTGGGGCCATTTGGAAAAAGAAACGAGGGCAAAACACTGACACAGTTCTGTGTGAACCCCTTGGGCCTTTGACAAATGTGCAATAAGCAGCGAACATGGCGAGTCGGACGAAGAAGCGTGTCCAACACCAGCAATATATCGATCTGTTCTCACTTTCTTTAAAAAATTTAAGAGGAGAAAGCTGCAACCAAGCCTTTGTTGCCATGGTGAGCCTTTCCTGTGCAGGCAACATGGTCCTGCATTAAGGCTGGAGGCAAAAAAAAAGGGCTGTCTAGTGTTTACATGCTCAGATGAGCCAATCTGGGGTTCGTGGGATCTAATTAGCAGTTTGCAATTAGGTGGTGAGATTTTGTAAAGCAGAAGGGCAACGAGAAGAACTAACTGTGATTTGAGCAATTTCAAGCTGTAATTAGATTAGACTTCCTTGGGATCCCATCTCCCTTTCTGAGGTTGTTCCATGGCTCTTCCCCAACAACTTTCTTTAAAAAAAACCCAGCTCTGGGGTTGTTCTGTGGCACCTTTGGATCCAGTTTGGAAGCTGGGATTTATTGTGCTTACAGAGTTCATTTGGAATTTTCATGTGAAATGCTTTTTATTCCCTGGGTATTCCCAGAAGCCTGGGTTTTCCTTGGTGTTTTCCAAAGGAAAAAAAACAGGGATCTGTAGGTATCACCTCAGAAGTCAATTGGAAAAAATGAAAGAAAAAGCCCTTGATGCCTTGTCTTCCAAACAGATTTTATTGTGTACAGATCCAACCTGTTGAATTCAGAGCTGATGAGGAGAAAAGAGGGAATTCAGTGAATTGTCTCCTTCCTTGCCATAATACCAGGTTTTTTCCTTCCAAGTTCTCCAAGGGGATTTAACATCGCCGTAGGAAGTTTAGTTCTCACTGACTTTGTACTCCTTTAGAAGCTGGGATGTCAGTGCTACCACAGAAATCAGTATTGCCCAGTACATGCAAACTGGAATTAATATGCTCTAGGCATATTAATGCTCCCAGGCAGTCCTTCAGTGAACTGTGTAATATTTCAGCTGAATACCCTGAAAAAAACCCACAATAAAACTCAAAAAACACCACTACTGGCATGGGAACGTGAGGATATTGGGGTATTTGTAGGGTGGGAGAGTAAACCAGGAGTCCCGCTGGCACTTTGGTGGTGCCACAGCCCAAGGCAAACAGGGAGGGAATTTTCTAATAAAATGTTGAACTGTCAGGGAAATTGTTTACAGAAAGGTGTGATTTGAACATGAATTTTGGAGGGGAGGGAAAGGCTGTTGGTAGATAACATTTTGTATGATCTTTTGGATGTTTTTCACATTGGAGTGAAGTGGAGGTGTCGAGGTCCGAGGTGCCGTGAGAAGCCAGGACTTTGTTGAGCCTGGAATTTCAGCTTGTGCCCGTTGCCGATGGTCTTGGAGCCGGGAAAATGTCCTCATGTTTTATTTGTCCAGTCTCCAGTGAGTTTCCCACCCAACAGTGGCATCAGCAACTCTTTTGGGTTGGATCCCTCCCCTCTGAGCCAGGATATGGTGTGACAAGATGTGATATGGCAGCAGTGAGGCAGCTTCTTTGCTCTCCATCTAAAAACTTCCAGAGTTAAAAAAAGGTACAAGAAAAAAGGCAGGGAAAAGAGAAGAAACAACCCCCATCCTTAAGCAGTATCTTTTAATACTGCACAGAACAGGAAACACCACCAGAGGAAGGAATACTGCACGTCCTCCCTCCACCCCTTTTAATTAAAAGGGATTAAAAGCTTGAGTTTGGAAGTCAGACTATTCCGTAGGGTGTCTTGTTTGAACTATTTCAGGACATTCTCAGCATTAGGACTATCACAAAAGTGCAAATGTTATTTTGGCCAGAGCTGAATCCAGGACTTCCCAAAGCAGGACCCTGAGAGAGTCTCGTTGGAAGCATATCAGTGTGTCTCATTAGAAGTTGAAGGAGAAACATGTGCATCTAGAAAACAAAAATAAGCATTTCCACAGTGACCCCTCATTGACTTCCAATGAAAACCAGGGACCACATTCCCTTAAAAACCCTCCTGAGAACCTTGTGCTCTACTGAAATCACTCTGCTTGGTATCTGTACGGCATTACCATCAGCTGGCATTTTCTATTCCGGTTTCTTTGGTTCTTCCCCCAAAATTTGGGCTTGTTTCTGTCACACCAGCCTGGTGTGGGTGTGCAGTAACAGGTGCAGTCCAGGCACACCCACAGGGACACAAAGGGCTGGGTTTTGTGAGCTTAGACCCACGGGAGCAGCTGTGGATTTTCAAGGGAATGATGCATTGCCCCGTGTTACGAGAGGAGAGGATCCCACGGTGACCAAAAAAGGGGCAAAATTTGGACTTTAAGGCGTTTTCTCCTTACACATCCTGTGTCCAGATAAAGCCCCACTGCAGTGCTGGGTGGGAGGCACTGAACCTAGCAAGCACAAGGTGTTTAATAAGTTATCATCAACCTCTTGGCACATACAGGATTTCAGCAACACTCCAGGATTCAGGCTTCTGAAAGAGCCTGGATCATGGGAAGCATTTTCTGAGCTGGTTTGGCTGTAGTTGAGTGCGTTCGGTTCCATTTCTGGGTGAAATTGGTCTCTGTGCAGCAGCAAGTCTTCAAAGCCCCATAATTCAAACAAATCTATTTGCTTAACTCCTGGACCAGCCTGGGATGAGCACAGCTTAGTCCCTGAGCACAGCTTAGTCCAGCAGCACAATATCATGCTCACGTTGCCAAGCTCTAACTGAAAAGTGATGTGCTTTTAAAACTGGGGGTGGTGGGGGGGATAAAAACTAACCTGTTAGTTTTTTAACTCTATGTTTTTAATTTCAGATCTCCTCCCCCTCCCAGAGGAAGTTAGAGATGCCATAGCTTTAATGTCTGGTTTAGCTGCCACTCAAATGTTCACTTTCTGTAAGAAAATCTAAACCAGGAGGTAATGCTATTTTCTCCTGATGTGAAAGGCATGAAAGGCAAGTACACTGCAAGCTGGAGTGATGGGGGGTCCCAGAGAAATTCCCAGCCCTGACAACATGATCTGGAAAAGAAAGACAGCCTTTCTTTTCAGTGCAATGGTCTGTGCAGCTGGAGCTTTCAATCCCATTGTCACCACCAGCACATTGCTTTCAAAAATCCAAATAAAGTGGCTCTTGATTTGGATTTTCAGTTGAAGGTGTAAGATGTAGAAGGAAGTGGTAGCAGCTAAATCAGGAGTTAAAGCCACTGCATTGCTGACCTCAGAAGGATGGGCTGGAAGGAGGAGACCTGAACTCAGGAAAAGCTGGGTTATTAGCTCTCGTACTTTCTCCCTGTATCCATCTGTCTGCAGCTCCATGTAGGTAGATCAATACACACCTTTCACTCTTTCAGTGTTG
Organism: Cephalopterus ornatus; assembly: GCA_013396775.1. Classification (NCBI taxonomy): domain Eukaryota; kingdom Metazoa; phylum Chordata; class Aves; order Passeriformes; family Cotingidae; genus Cephalopterus; species Cephalopterus ornatus. Next base: position 36,123 of record VZRE01005238.1, on the reverse strand, counting down.
TCTGCAATTAGAAAAAATGCCAGAGTGGAAGAGGAGCTTGAAGTTCTTCTTGGTTTTCCTTGGGGCAGGGCAGCAAATCCTCATCTGCCAGTAAACCCTCTCTAACCAGTCGAGTGGGGTGGGTAACACCATGGCATCCATCCCTCCAGGAATGGCTTGGCACTGGGAGAGCAACTACCAGGCAGAAATGATCCGTGGGCACATTAACGTGCCATCAGCCTGTGGGAAAGGGCAGAGAACCCCACTGGGATTCAGGGAATGGCTCCCTGGTTACCACTGTTCAGGGCTGGGTGGGCAGCAGGATCCTTCAGGCCGTGGGAGGTGTCACAGTCATCTTGTGCTGGTACTTCTATCCAAGAGCTCACTGTCTCCCATCGGTGTTTTCCTGCTTTCCCTGCCAATGGAGATGTCCTGGAATAATTCTGTGATCCTGTGTTTGTGAACATCCTGTTTATTGCTAATAAATGGCAATAATGTGATGGAGCCTGAAGTGAATTCAGCTTTTCTGTGACGTTATGTGATTGACAGTAAAAGAGGCAAAGAGCTGGGCCTTCCCTTGATATCTTTTAAATGACAACAGTTATGGAAAGGGATGCTGGGAATGTCACAGGTTCATTTATGCATCGTGAGGGAGACAGACCTCCCTGAGGAAGAAACACAAGGCAGAGGCTTTAGCCATCCAGAGGGGTGGGATTTAGGAGATAGTTATTGCCTGCTCTCGCTGCCTGCTCTGCCTGGGGGCGATTTTGGGGTGAGCATCCCTCTTTCAGCTCATACAGTTCCATGGGGACCTGAGAGTGCTCTTCACCTTGAAGGGTCAGAGCCTTAGAGAAGTCTGAGGAGCATGTTAACAGGGGTTTGGGTTCATACCAACCCACCAGGGGTTTGGGGTCATGCCCTTGGTCATTTTGTTCTGCTGCAATGCTTTGCCAAGGGATCTCACCCCCCCAGAATGTCCTGACCCAAAGGGTTGATACCTGGAGGGAATGCCAGATAAGAAGGGTTTGCACGTGGGGTGGGACCTCTGAGAGGATGAGTGGCAACACACCGGAAGGAATACGGATTTGCTCTCAATGCCTCTCCAGAATTTGCTTTCAGGCATTCCCAGGCTCTGGATCTTGCTGGTTGTGTAAAATACAGTCGCTGTCCCTGCTTCTGTCTGTTGCCTGAGTGTGGCTAAATCTCCTGAGCCCCCTCACACAGGGCACAGCTGAAGGTAAGGACCTCATGTGGGCACGACACAAGGTGCTTTTTTACTTTGCTTTCGCCCATATGACCATCCATAGATTTCCCTTTGCCCAAAATCACTTGGGAACATGTGATCCTGGGCTTCTTGGAGCCATTGGAGCCGATGGGAAGGGAAGGCATGGAAGCCCTGCCTCCATTTGCTGCATCTGCTCCTCCTTCCATCGCTTTCCGATAACGAAGCCTCCTTGTCACATGAACTCGATCCATGTCCCTGCCACTTTTCATTCCCCTTTGGGATCGCATCTCTCTTAACTCATGAATCCAATCCAGGAAGCCTTCCATGACTCCAGGGTGCCAGGCAGGCCATGGGTACCATGGGTAGACTAGACCCAGGTGGGTCATTTCATCACAATTAAAATATGTATATTCAGATATAGAGAGAGAACAGTCACAAAACTGAAGATCTGCAGGGGGATTTTTGCTTTCATTTACGTGGACTGATTTTTTTTTTAAGTGCCACACCAGCTGAAGCAGCATTTTAAAAGAATTTAGTTGTGGCTGCCCCTGGATCCCTGGAAGTGTCCAAGGCCAGGTTGGACGGGGCTTGGAGCAACCTGGGATAGTGGGAGGTGTCCCTGCTCATGGCAGGAGGTGGAATGAGATGGGCTTTAAGGTCCCTTCCAACCCAAACCAGTCTGTGATTCTGTGCTTCTGTGATCCCTTAAGAATCTTGCTATATCTTAACCACAAGGAGATGGACTCTCTTCTTTAGTGGACACAGAAATAAGGGGTTTTCAGGAATGTATTTCTACTCCCACTCCATTTGTGGCTCTCAGGTTCCTTTCGTGGGTGTCTTCTCACAGGCTGGGGCTGATCATCACCACCCAGGTGACGTTGTTCTAGTTGTTCTAGTCTTTGCAGAGATCCAGCGTTTCCATCTGCAGAAGGACGTGGCCTCAGCTGTGGCTGAGGTAGTGCTCAGGCTGACCAAAAAACTGGATAAAACTGACCAAATAGCAGGTGTCTGTCACTGGGGACTGCTCCGAAATCCTGGTTTTAGCCACCCAAACTGTCCCTATCAGGGAGCTGGGGGTTGGTTCCCATTTGGTTGCAATTTCTGTCTGGTTGGCAGCGTGCAGGTGGAAAGGAGCCAAGTTTGCTCTCAGGATGACAGTTTGCTAACAGATGTCTAATGTTTCCCAACACAGTTGGCTCATGTGATGGGAATCGTGAGCTAGTTCAGTAAAGCTGAGCAGTTGGATAATTGCAAGCCTTTGCTCCTCACATCTTCTCATTTATCCCTTTTAGCTGCCTAGGTAAGATGGTGGTTTAATCATGTTTTGGGTTTATTTGTGGTTCTGGGAGGAAAAGTTTGGGATGGCTCTGGGAGTAATCACTGTCCTCAGAGGTGATGGCTCACTGAAATGGTTGGGAACCTCCAGCAGTGCAAGCAGCCACATGATTTCCTCTCCCCTTATGCATAGCAGGCATTGCCCAAACGCTTGGGCTGTAGCTCCTTGTGCTGCCATTCCAAAGGGGTGGGACATGTGGGTGATGATATTTGCTCCTGAGCCCCCTGTTCAATCTAGTTCCTTCCACGGGATGCCTCTCCATGCCCAGGAGGAGCTGGAGCAAGGCAGCTCCTTGGGAGGATGTGTTTCCTTTGGAGGGAGAGGAAGAAGTGGTGTTCCCAAGGCCCAGCTCTTCCATGGGAGCACAGGGATGCCCCTTAGGGCAAGATGGCTGCAGGAAGCCAGGGAGGTCTCAGTAGGTCCCTCTGTCATTCGGATCTGCAGGAAACCTTGGAGAAGAGCCTGGGAGGTTCTGCAGGATGCTCCTGTTGAACTTAGATCTGAATCCCTCTTTCCCTGTGCTGTCCCACCTCTCCTGTCAGCTCCAGCTCTGCCAGCCTTGGTTTGGTGTAGGGAAGGTGATAAGATCCACTATCAATTAGCAAAAAAACACCTTGAGAGTGCATTAGGAATTCATTTCTGGCCTCCTATGAGCTCTTGTGGAAATCTCAGCCCTGATTTTTAAAAGTTCTTTATTAAAGAACCAACTTTTCCTTGGTTTTCCCTTTTTTTCCCCTGGTATCTTTTCTTTTTGTGCACTTCCAGATATGATTTTCCCGGCATTTTGGCCTGTGAGCCAGCATAATTACCAAAATATCCAGAGAAGGGTTCTCTCTTACTTACCCCTAATTCAGCTGGAGACACACAGCCCCAGAAATCCCAGCCCAGGACATTCCAGCCTTTCCTCTGCATCACTCCAGCGCCTCACTGACCGTGCTGGGAACGCTGATCCTGGAACAGGTTGCCCAGAGATGTGGATTCTCCCACACTGGGGATATTCCAGAGCTGTCTGGACACGCTCCTGTGCCACGTGCTCTGGGATGGGAGCCGGGAGGTGGCACCAGATGCTCCACTGTGTCCTTTCCAGCCTGACCCATTCTGTGAGTATCCCAAGCATCCTCCTCAGTATCTTTATCCTGGTCCAGAACTGAATGTTTTCCTACAGACACACCACTATTAACATTTAAACTGCCTCTGTATTTCTTGGCACTGCCCTCCCACTGCCTTGAAAGAGTCTCTTTACTTTTGGAGGTGATAAACTATGACATCTGTTTTTCCCTGTAAATGTGTGGAGCGAGGAGCACACGCTGGAAAACCTTGGGAGCTTTAGGGAGCAGCACACTCAGCTTAAGAAAGTTGGAGGACAGGAGGTGAATTCCTGTTCTGAATTTCAGGATAAGGATTATACCCCCAACTTCTGATTTAGAAGGTGGCAGGGGAATATTTGCATTTTGATCTTTCTGCTGGAGATGTTTATCCTTAAGCTTTGCAGGACTGAAGTGCGTAACAACTGTAAGTTTGTAGGAATTTGGTGTTAACGTGGACTTGGACATTTGTAGGTGGGAATAAAACAGGATTCAGCTGGGGCTGTTGTTAGTAGGCATGAGAAGGGCTTGTTTGCTTGATTTTGCTCATGTTTTGGTTTCACCATATATTTCGAGCATTTCTTTTGGGTTTTGGATGCTTGTGGCACCTCTGGAAAAACTGCATCCAATCTCCTCTACTTGCGTGTACAAACTCTACCTGAGCAGAGGATTAGCCAAGAGATTTCCAAAAGCAATCACAAGGATACTGCAAGTACATTTTTCTAAGCAAAATAATACCTGAAGGCTTCTTTTTACATGTTCCAGTGAAAATCCAGAAGCTTTCAGCTTGCACGGCCTAGAATGGTGGAAGGTGTCCCTGCCCATGGCAGGAACGTTAGAACTAGGTGGTCTTTAGGGTGCCTTCCAAGCCAATCCATTTTTTGACTCCTGACCTGAAGTCTGACCATTGAAGGGAAATTTTCCATGCTGGGAATTCACCTTCATCTCAATTATAAATCGTTCAGGGTGTTCAGCTGTTCTGTACCAGTACTCTTAATTTTTTTATCATGAAAATTAGAGCTGTCTCATTGTTCTGTCACCCCTAAAATGATGTGTCTGCTGTGATTTAGAAGGGGGTGTCTAAACACATGTTGGAATCAGCGGAGGTGTTTTGGTGGCTGGTTTAATATTCACCTCGTGAGGAGCACAGAGCGATCAATAACAAGGTTATCCCAAGTTCAGAGCAGGCTCTGTGCTCATTGGTTTCCAACGTCGGATGCATTGGGAGCAAGGTCACCCAGGGGATCTGGTGACAATATAAATAATAAAGGAGAGCTGAAGTAATTTGTTGACAGCACCACCCACCCCCTCCCCGGGAGAAATTTGTGCTTTATTGCATCGGATCTTGGGCTTGATGGTGTGACCTTTCACATTCCTTGACACCTATTTTTCCCCTTTTCGCTTGAAAAATGATGGGTTTTTGCTCTCTGTCCCCCAGTGTCACTGGAGTTTTAAATAGACTCAGGAAGGTGGTTTGAAGGGAATCAGTCAGGAAATCAATTCCAAGCTGCTAATGAAATAGAGCCAGGCCGTGACGGACAGGGGACGCTCAAAAGCTGGGCAGGTGGATCTGTGTGTCCACGGGTCCCACTGGGATGGTTTATCACTCCGTTACCCTGCACAAGTGAAGCCTCCAGGTGAAACAGGTGATTGCGGTCTGTTAATCGCTAAAATTAAGTTCTGCAAACCACCCAACTTCCCCTGTACACCCTCCATGCCTCCCTCCATAATCCAGCTGACTCCCTTTTCCCATACAAGTCTGCGCTGCCACCGGCCAAAGGTCGGACGCTCGCGGGGACTCTCCGGCAGCTGAATGTCACATTTTATTGAGTGGGTGGATCCTGTTCATCCATTTCCCCTCCGAGCCTTTCTAAAAATAGCACAAACCTTAACAAGGAGCTATTTTGGAGGAATCATGTTCATGGGGGTAGTCATGGGAAGCTTATTTTGGCAGGCTTGCATGTGTTTGATTTGCATGCTCCCCCTGGTCAGGGGCTTGGTGGACGCCTGTGGGAGCCAGTTGGGCACGGGCTAAAGAGAGGGAGAGCATCTGGATTTTGGAACCTGGGTTGGGACAGCTACTCCAAGTGAGTTTACAGGAGGAAAAGAAGGGAAGATATCCTTATAGGAATGTTGATGTGTGACTGAAGTCATTCATTTCAGGCATTTGCACACCAGCCCGCAGCTTATCGGATCTGATTTCATAAAACCTGGCTGTGATTTCTCTCCAGGGACCTTAATGATCTTGCCACTTCCAATAAACATTTATAGAAACTACTTCCGGCCTGTGGATAAGAGAAACTCCTATGAGAGACTTTAATCTTTCAAAAATACTCAAAGACACCAAAAAAACAAACAAAAAACCAAAACAAAACAAAACAAAACAAAAAAAAAAAACCAAAACCCAAAAAAACCAACCAAACCACGCAGGAGAAGATCACTAGAAAATGCCCGGTGGGTGGCTGGAGCTGAATTGCAGTGCCAGGCGTTTTGCTTTGTAGCCATGCCTAGGGAGGTTTGCTTTTCTCCCTCGGCACACCGGAGGAGCGAGGCTGGAAGCGGGACCAGCAAACCCATGAGCAAAAGCAAACCGTAAGAGCCGCGATGGCCGCGCAGCAGCAGCAGGTCCCGGCTGCGCCCCCGCGCCCGCGCCGCGCGGCCGTGGTGGCACACGGTGCCCACGTCTGCACCTCTAAGAAATTTCCGTTTTTTCGCCTCAAAAACTCCAGATACGAAGCCGAAGCTGCCTTCTTTGCCAACCTGAAACTGGCTGACTTCAACATCATCGACACCCTGGGAGTCGGAGGCTTTGGCCGAGTGGAGCTGGTAGGTGACCTTTCTTCTTATTTTGTGTTGTGAGCCTTCGTTTTAATTAGTTACACCTGAGAAAATTATGAGATGGGATTATATGTTTTCTAACGGGTGAAGAAAGATAAATCATGTTGCCTGAGAAGCAAAAATGTACAAAGAAAGCTTTGGCAGTAACAAGAAGAATTTGTGTAGTGGGTTGGGAGAGATTAACTCGGTCGGTGCTGATAACACCAAGGTTGGGGGTTTGATCCCTGTATGGGCCACTCGCTTAAGAGCTGGATTCAAAGATCCCTGTGGGTCCCTTCCAGCTCAGAATATTCAGTGATTCTCTCTCTAAGTGGTTCATGGCGTTGATTTATGGCCTTTTAAAAACAACCCGTGTGGCTGTTGAGCTCTAGGATTAAAAAAGCAACCTAAAATCTTACTCGACCAAAACTAGAGGAAGGTATCAGGTCGCTCCTGTGCAGTTTCTAATTCAGGTCTAGAGATAGTTCTCCTGAAAGCTGTACATTCAGTGCCTGCACCACAGCAAAACATCCCAGAAAGCTATTTGTTGCAGAATAGTAGAGAAAAGACAAAATCTGAGCTTGCTTTTTGCTCAGTTGGATTTCGAGCTCTTTATTAAAGCAAAGCCCGAGCAGGAGGAGACGCAACGGCATCCGGTGTGTGGCCAGTTTGTAACACCCTGTCAGTACAAAAACTTAGAATAGAAAGCGGGAGTTATTTTACATCACAGAGGAGCTTCTGACACCGGACACTGGCACCATATATCAGGAACTCCGGCAAGTCAGGGGCAGAAAAGGAACAGAGTTACTGTTGCCATCACAAGCCAAGCGCACCCTTAGTGCTGAGGGCTGGAAAACAGGCAAAATGAGGTGTTCTGGTGATTATTTGTGAGGTAAAGAGTAAATCCTGTGTTCAGAGCACAACTCCCCTGGGATTCATTTCTGACTTTTCCTGGTCGGATGTGCATAAAGTCGTGCGGAGCAGAGAGTGTCTGGGAGAGTGTTGGTCCCTTCCCGGGGTTTGGGGTTTCGTTTGTTATTTGTTTGCTATTAGCAACTGTGGTTTTGGAAGAGAGTCCCAAGAGCTCCCACAGAGCCTGTGAAGGATGTCCTTTCCCTGCTCCATCTGTAGTCACCTGATGAGGATGCTTTAGAGCAGGAGTTTAATCCGGGTTGTGCCCTTTTGGAGTCCCTTCACCCTCTGTGGACAGCAGCTCGAAGCTCGGGAGATTTGTCTGCTAAATTAACATCACTGCTGGCTTCTGCCCCCATGGTGACCTGTCGTGAGGGGCCCACTGGTTTAGGGCTTGGTCTGAGTCTTGTGAGGGAGCTTAAGAGGCTTGTTCTGGTTTTTAAGGCTGTCAAGGTGTTTGAAAAGCCCACGGTGTCCCTGGGAAGGCGCATGGGCTCATCTTCAGGAGGGCTTGGTGATGGGCCCCTCAAACCACACCCTGGGGTTTCCCTGCTGGCCACAGGCCAGTCCTCTGCCTCTGGCTGCTCCTAGAATCCATGTGGGGGCTTTAAGGTGATGACAAAAACTACACTTGCCCGGGAGAAAGGAAGAGCAGGAGTGGCTGTGCTCTATCACTTCAACGTGTCCAGTAGGAATATTTAATTCTGAAGGTGATGTCCAGATCTCAGGAGCCTCCAAGAAGCCCTGAACCTACTGATGGGAAAAGCATTTTCATCACCTCACAGGGAACTTCTTCTTCCCTGCCCTAAGCAGGAAAATGCTGGTTCAGCTCACTTTTAGCTAATGCTGAATTGCACACTGAAGGATAACAGATATTTAAAAGTGCAGCTCCACACCGCAGATTTTATTGTTTTCCTTTACCACGGAGGGAAATGTTGTTGTAAAACCAAGAAAATACTCTTTTTGTCAAAACAGAGCCTAAAATTGCTACCTCTTGCTTCCACCTCCTGCATGAAAAATATGGGTTTATTATTTCAGGCTAAAAATGGAACGAAATGTGAAACACAGTGGAGGAATTGACTCTTTTATTGCCTGAGTGTGTTACAGAAGCCTGTTAGTGCAGGAATGTTCCTGGAAAACATTCACATTTTTGTGCTTTCCAAGAGCAAAATTGATCAAATGAGTAAAGTAGGTTGTGAGGAGGAGGATTTTTATGGCTGTGGGCGATATCAGCTGGGGATTATCCCCCTACCACTCAAGAGGGCAGCTGGTGCTTGCTCTTCCTCATCCCTAACTTTTTAATCAACTTTTATCCAGGCTTCTCTTGAGGGGATAAACCATCCCAGGGTTGGAGACACCACAGTCTGCCCTGAAAATAATGGGAGTGGACTTTTTGGGATGCATCCACTATTTTTTGCAGCTCAGCTTTGTGTCAGTTGAGCATCTCCTTTGCCAGGGTTCCCGTGCCTCAGTAACACGTGGGATTAGGGAACGTCACCTCCTGTTCATGTCCTGCTTTGCAAAGGACAGGGGTGTGGGTCAGGTGTCCCCAGCCCTCAGAAATCATCTCTCCTGGACTTTATTGCTCCTGTCTTTGCTCCTTAATTTCCTTTTCATTTAAGTCCTGTGCTTCCAATTGTCTGCCCAGGGTCAGTTCTTTTGGTTTTGTATCAAGATTATTTTTGACAGCTCTGAAATAAATATGTGGGAGTATCTGAACATGTGGGATTAGAGTCATTGTTGCCTTGAAATCAGTTTGTGCAGGTGGTGGCTGAGCACAGGTAAAATTCAGGTTCATTTTGAATAGCACACAACTTGGGACCTCCTGGGGCTGCAAGAGACTGGAAGATCCCATCACCCAGCAGAGTCAGATATTCCTAACCACTTCTGCTCAGCTTTCCCGAATTTCTTCTTGAAATCTTTAGGAAAGGAGGTTCCCAGGAAGTTTTACTCCTAATATTTATTGTCCCCCTGCTGTAGCTTACCTTGAAACCCAAACGCAAACAGCTGGTGAGGTTAGGTTGTATGGATTTGAAAACCATTACTAGTTGCAAAGTTACTAAGATTCTTCTTGTTTTATAATCCGAGCCATTAATGCATGTTTTTTTATATCCTGTACAGACCCCCTTGAAGTCTTTTTGGCTTGATGGTGGCCACTGAAAGCAAAACCGCTTTATAATATGGAGATGAATAAAGGCACACATAAAACCACACACATAAACTTCCAGCCACATTTTATGGGGGCTGTACAAGGTCTTTTTTAAATGGACACTACGACACTTTTCAGTTTTATTTGGGTTTTAAGAGAAATATGGCCACAGATTTTGAAGCTCAATCAAATCTATTGCAGCCTCTAGCCTGGTTTGTAAACAAAGCTATTAGTGAATTAATTAGATGGCAATGAAAAAAAAAGCAGTGCAATTGTCTTCCTATGGCCTGACAGATGCAGAATTCAGATATTTATTAGTGGAAATTTCCAATGGTGTGTCCCAGCTATTACAAAGCTTTCTGTTGGAAAGGTCAGTTTTCGCTTTGGAATCTCCTAATTTTTATTTTCAATTGTCAGGATTGACCTCCAGCTGCGCCAGGGGAGGGGCAGGTTGGACATGAGGAGGAATTTGTTGCTGGAAAGGGTGGTCAGGCCTTGGCAGGGGCTGCCCAGGGAGGTTTGGAGTGCCCAGCCCTGGAGGTGCCCAAGGAAGGCCTGGCCGTGGCACTCAGTGCTCTGGGCTGGGGACAAGGGGGACATCGGGCACAGGGGGGGGCTCCATGGGCTGGGAGGTCTTTCCCGGCCCAAATAATTGTGGGATTCTGTGAATTCTTTGGCCTCCCTCCTTTGGTAAGAACGGGCCTTTTGGTTGCCATCAAGGGGAAGATGTAGATTTAAGAGAGGGATTTAAGTAAATCCCACATTCATCTGACAACGGAACTGCTCCTCCTGAGCTCAGCACAATGCTGGTTAGGATGATTTGTCCCTTTTTTCCCCATCCCTTCTCAAGGTTTGCAGCAGCTTCCCTTCCTCAGGATATGCAGAATGCTTCATTTTAGCCACACGGTCAGATGGGGCTGCGCCACTGCAGAGCTACTGTTTTGTAATTGCCCCTGGATTTTGAATTCCTGTTGACACTAAATGCCTCCTTTGTCGATGGACGCGTGTTCTCAGGGCCTGTCTGTTAATGGGAAGGGTCTTGTCAAGGTTTGGAAAGCTGAGATGTGTTCATAGCCCGTGAAACAGTGGCAGAGGCCGGATCAGGATATGAGCTGCTGAGCCAGAGGCTCCAGCTCCTGTTGGAGGAAGGAATAAGCCATAAAAAGAGGTGCTATTTTGCAGAGAAAGCCAAACTGGGGAGCAGAGCAGGATCATTGTGAGTTTCTATGGAGTTTGGGTCCATTTGATATTTTCAAGACACCACAGCAGTGAGTTTTTCCATTGAGTCTCACATATTTTAGCCATATAACCCTTCTTGCACTATTTACTTTTTATGGGAATGATTTTATGCATGAAATCGTTGACATTCCTCGCTGCTTTTTACCCTTTTGCCTCCAGACATTTTTGAAAGATAATATTTACCTCTGGGCTTTACAGGAAGACACACATTTTAATATATTTTCCCAATGCCCTTTGCTTATGAAAGACTTTGCTGTGTGTCTTGTCAAGCACTGAGAATAAATTTTCAGCAGAGGGATCAAAAAGTAGAATTAAAGGAGTTTAGCACAGTTGATTATTTGATTAGAAATTGTTAAACAGCTGAGATTTTCCAGGGATTGTGCTTTCTGCAGTGTGTATTTCTAGAGTGCAGTTTTGCAATTTATTTTCCTGTAGAATCCCAGAGCACTCCCACTGTGATACAATATTTTTAGTGCTTTCCCAACCAGTGGAATCCAGACTTTTCCGAAGAAAATAATGTCACTATCATGGACACTTTCCACTCTGATGCCCACTTGGAGTTCATTCTGGATTCACCCTTCAGAACCTCAGCCAAGAGCGTGTCTTAAAGGCTTAACTTTTACTCCATGATTTTTCTTTCCATCTTATTACAGAATTACAGGATGGTTTTGGTGGGAAGGGACCTTAAAGCCCATCCAGTCCCACCCCCTGCCGTGGGCAGGGACACCTCCCATTAGCCCAGGTTGCTCCAAGCCCTGTCCAACCTGGCCTTGGACACTTCCAGGGATCAGGGGCAGCCACCACCTTTCCAAGCAACGTCTTAGGTGGGGGTTTTTTAAGTCTTGACAGATTTTCCAGCCTAACCCAGACCCGTCTCCCTGCCTGTTCCACACACAGGTCACCCAAAATTAATGAGATGTTGAGCATGAGGCAGGAAGGGAGAAGCCCTGTGTGTAGCCTGGGTGTAATTTGGATCTGCACATTCTAATTTCTCTGTAACGTTTCGATCAGGAGAGGGGCTGAATCTGGCCTTGCGTGTGGAAAGTTCCTTCAAAATGCTAATCTCAGGAGTCATTAAGGTTGGAAAAGCCCTCCAAGGTCACCGAGTCCCCCCTGTGCCCGATGCCCCCCTTGTCCCCAGCCCAGAGCACTGAGTGCCACGGCCAGGCCTTCCTTGGACACCTCCAGGGCTGGGCACTCCAAACCTCCCTGGGCAGCCCCTGCCAAGGCCTGACCACCCTTTCCAGGGAGAAATTCCTCCTCATGTCCAACCTGCCCCCCCCCTGGCACAGCTGGAGGCCGTTCCCTCTCCTCCTGTCCCTTGTTCCCTGGAGCAGAGCCCGACCCCCCCCGGCTCCCCCCTCCTGTCAGGGAGTTGCAGAGCCACAAGGTCCCCCCTGAGCCTCCTTTTCTCCAGGCTGAGCCCCCCCAGCTCCCTCAGCTCTCTCATATGAGTGACTCTCTGGGCCCTACAGGAAAGGTCTGCCCTGCTGAGCACATTGTAGGCTTGGAGGAGGCATCAACATGAGCAAGACACTCCCTAAAAATCAAGAAACACTGGCAAGAAAGCAAGTTTTGAGGCAAAGAATCTTATTGTGGGGGTTTCTCTTTCATCCAGGAAGAAGATACATGTATTTAGTGGGAAAAGTTTGCTGTCCTGTCTCGCTGGGGGCGGGAGAAGGCGCCGCTTTGTTGGTGCAGCAGTTCAGCTGTCGGGATTAGCAGAGCTCAGCTTGCAAATGCTGCGCTCAGCAACAGCTGCTGCTATTTTCGGTGGTTTGAATGGATGTAGCTGGGAAAAAAATCAAGGACCCTTGGGCATGCCCAGCAAGCTGAAGCATTTGCAGTTCAGCTCCCAAGTGCTGCTGTGGAGTTGGTTGTTACTTAACGCGATGTGAAGATATCCAGGTTTCTGTCTGAATAACGCACATGAAGTGGAATGCAGAGCAAGAAAAAACCCCTGGGAAAAAAATCTTTGTTATTATAGAGGCTGTGCCCACACAGGGGGTTCAACAAGAGACGTGGGCAACAAGAAATTAGTTGGTGAGTGGTGGGCACAAGAGTTCCAGAAGAGTTTGTGTCCAGCTCCTAAAAGTGTGTTTAGAAAAAAGCTTTACGTCTCCAGAATAAATGGAATAGTTTGTGCTTGCACAGCCTCTGCTCCCTGTGTGTTCCCATGGAGCTGGGAGCCCTTGGAGAGCAGGAGAAAAGGCTCCTGAGTGAGGTTGTGGTGAGCAGGGTGTCCAGACTCAAATAGAATCCTGGAATGTTTTGGGTTGGAAGAGACCTTTAAGCCTACCCAGTGCCACCCCCTCCCATGTGCATGGACACCTTCCACTAGCCCAGGTGGCTCCAAGCCCCGTCCAACCTGGCCTTGGACACTTCCAGGGATCTGGGGGCAGCCACAGCTTCTCTGGGCAACCTGTGCCAGGGCCTCACCACCCTCACAGCCAGGAATTCCTTCCCACTATCCCACCTAACCCTGCCCTCTGGCAGTGGGAACCCTTTCCCGCTTATCCTTCTGCTCCACGCTCTTGTAAATAGTCTGGAAGGCTCAGGCACCTCTTCATGGAAAATAAATCCTTCTGGGGAGGATTTTTCTGCACTCTGGGAAATATTTATTGACGTTTCCATTTCCTCAAGGTCAGCTGGAGTTGTGTCAGTTCCGCTGTCACCGGAGCTAACCGTATGTAATACACATATATGATTTATAGTAAGCAGGAGCAGGGAAAGGGGAAGGGTAAGGAACATACAGAGCTTTTTCTTTGTTTCCATTGAGGCCTGGATTTTGTCTCCTCAATATCCATTTTCCCAGAAAGTCTGAAAAAGCGCCAAGGTGCAAAACCACATTTATTTGTGCATGGTTTCAAACAACTGCTTGTTGCAAACAAACAAAAATCAGGCCTTGAGTGATTTTGGCCTCTGTGTGTTTTGGATGGTGCGGAATTTTATAGGCTTAAAGCAAAGCAGTGATTTTTGGAGTGGGAGAATCCACCTCTGGTCCTATGAAACAAGGGCATGGAAAAGCAGAGAGGTTGGATCTCTCCTTTTTCACTTGGATTCATCATAGAATCATGGAATGGTTTGGGTTGGATGGGACCTTGGAGACCATCTAATTCCAACCCCCTGCCATGGGCAGGGACACCTCCCACTGTATATATATATATATATGTGTATATATATATATATAAAATCTTTTTATTTCCTATATAAAATACATAACATATAAACATATATATAAACATCATATATAACATCATATATAACATATTATATAACATATAAACATATGTATATAACCATATATATATAAAATATATGTTTTGTATGGATTTTATATCTTTGGGCAAAGTAGAAACAATTATTATTCTATTTTCCCTCTACAATTGTCTTGTTTAGTTGCAAAAGCAACATTCCTGCTGTTATTTTTCCACTGGGATGTGGTTCATTGCCTGCATCAGAATCCTGCAGAATGACCCAATCTAATTAATTTGCCCCCTTCTCTGGTTTTGGACATCACCCATTTAAGATGGTGTTTGGACTTTAACTACACTCCCTATTTATTGGATTTTCTTGTGTTTTGGAGTGAAAATATATTCCTATTTCACATCAGAAAGGGTTTGAATCCTCCTCCAGGGGTTCATTTTTTAACAGAGAGGGCAAGAGCTTGAGTAGATTCAACTACAACTTTACCAGGGAATTACTGTGCTGGAAAGGATGGAATGGTGAAAGAGGGATCGTTTTGGAGATGTCTGGTGACAGGACAAGGCCTGGGGAAGGTCAGTGTGAGGAGAGGAGTGGAAAAAAAATGGGGAGGGAAGGGACTAGAAATTCTTCCAACTTGCCAAACCAAAAGATTGGGAGGGAAGGTGTTTCCCTGTGTCACTCCTTGGAGGGCCTCAGCTGCTGCTGCAGGAGAGCCGTGGGAATCCAAGGCTCCAGCAGGTCTCCAACAGATCAATAGTCCCGGGGACTTTCAGAACTCAGATGCTGCTTCCCAGAGAGTGAAAGCTGAGCTGGGAGCAAGGATGGCTCCTTCCCTTTTCCCGAGGAAAACAGCACAACTTTGCCACTTCCTGAAGTGTTTGGGGGAATTTGTGGTGGGTTCCTTTGGGAGGCTGAACTTGCTGCCCAACTTACCCCTTCCTGAGCCAGGCCCCAAAGTCCTTGTGGATTTTGGGGCTCCGTGGGCTGGTTTTCTCCTCGTAATTGAAGGACAGGCTGTTCTCACCAGCCCCTTCTCATCTTCTCAAGGTTAGTCCTGTTTGGGTCTTTCTTTTTAAATAAAAAGTCCACATGACTCCTAGGTAATTTTTTTCCCACTTCTGAAATTATATTGGCATTAGACTTGGAGTTTGGTTTTTTTTTTAATTAACTAACACAAGATTAATATTAAAAGCTATCCTTTGTAAGAATAATAGAAATGGCCTGGAGTTCCCCAGCTCTGCATCATAAAAATAGTCCTCAGAGTCACCTCATTTGGCGGAAATACCAAAGCAGGGAGAGGACTTAGGAGTGTTGGAGAAGGAGAACACTGCAGGGCTCATTTTCCAGGTGGACAATCCTAAATTTCAGCCTTAGATTCCGTACCTGGCCAGCTTTATGCAAATTAATCCCCCCCCAGGTCTCAAATTCCAACAAACCCTCTGCCTTCTGAAGGAGTGGGAATGGAAAATGGATCTAAATTCTCCAGTGGCATTAGGTCAAAGTTGTGCATTAGCTAATTGCAGCTGCCTGGTTGTTCTATATTTAAATGTTTGTGGCAGTGGTAACATCATCAAACACCAAATAAAGCCACTGCCTGCTACTTCCTCGTGGAAACTTCCTTCCCTGGACTTACTTTGAAGCTGTCTAGGAAAGCAGCTTATTTCCCAGACTCTCCATCCCTGAAAAAAAAACAGTCATGAAATGAGAGAAATAGCCCTTTCCACAAAAGTTAGGTAGTCAGAATCTGTGGGATTGAACACCAGAAGGGAACACAGTGGGGTTTATTCATAGCACCCTTTATTCTCTAATTTTGGAATTTATTCATCTGAGCCTCTACCAGGTTTTGGTGTTTATTTTTACACTGATTAACATCAGGAAAACAGGAATTTGTGTTTCAAAAAGTTCAGAGTGGGTTGGGTTTTTGTTCGTTTTTGCTGCTGGAGCTGCTTTCTTGGTTCCACGGTTGGTTATTATTTGCCTGTGGCCAAGCTAATGTTAAAAAATACAGGCTGGAAGAGAACAAATCTGACCTGGAGTGTCTAAGAGGGGTTTGCATGGATTTTGGGGTTGGAATAATTTGGGTGGCAGCTGATGGTGCTTGTCTGTCACCACATGGAAGGTCTGATGGGAAGCCAAGAAATCCGGGTTGCCATCAAAAGCAAGAGGGATGAGAAGTAAATGCTTAGTTCTGCTAAACCTTCCTTATTTTTTTGCAAGTTTTGGTAAATTCTGCTCAGCACAGGGTTCACCTTAATTTTCAGCCCCATGTGTCACCCCCCTGGTTTGATTCAGATGGGGCAATATCAAACCGTTTCGTTCCCACAGTTAAAGTCCGTGTGCCATTGGTTCAAAATGAAACATTAAAAAAATATATATAAACCCCAAACTCTAACCCCAAACCGAAAATCCTTTTATCACTTTTATTCAGTTGGCCATAAATGCAGAATTTTTCTGTTTTCCAGCCGTGGTCACCCCAGCTCTCAATAAATACCAGGGCAGCAGAGATGAGGGAATATGTCTTGTGTTACTTCATATGGATTTTTTAGGTCTTTGTGCCTTGTCTCCCTGAAGATGAAATGGCAAACCTGGGCTTCATGCAAAGATAATCATTAGGAGTGTGAATCTCAGTGTGAAAAGGGAAGTTTCATGCGGGCTTGGAAATGCTTGTGGCTGTGGGAACACCAGGAGCCACAAATCTGGCTTCAATATACACATACCTGTGTGTTTGTGTGCATAAATATGTATAAAAAAGAGTTTATTGATGAAAACTTTGCCCACACATGGGTGGACCCTCGTTTATTAGGGGTGGTGGTGGGAATGTCTTTGCCACCTGAGAGCCAACCTTTTGGGGTTGGTTTCCTCAAGCTCTGTGTGTCCTTGTGCACATCAGGGTCCCAGGTGGATTTCTGACAAAGAGGGAATGCTGAGGGAATTGAGTTTTCCCTGAGCTCTGTCCATGATGTGGACAAAGGAGATGGACCAGAAACTGTTCAAGGTTATGGTGTGACGGGATGGGAAAAGGGTGGTGGGAGGTTTGGACAGTGCCCTCAGGCACAGGGTGGGATTGGTGGGGTGTCCTGGGCAGAGCCAGGAGTGGGACTGGATGATCCCTGGGGGTCCTTGCAACTCAGGACAGTCCGTGATGCTGTGAAGGTGCCACATCTCATATAACCCACATTTCTGTTACCAAAACTACATAAAAATAGATATTATATTAAATAAACTGGGATTGAGTGAATGTTGTCTCCTAACCTAAAAGGCAGGGTGGGTTCTGATGGGGCTTGACGACAGACAAGCTGCTTCTCTGCTGGCAGAAGCCAAATCCCGGCAGGGAAACCAAAATAGAAGTTGCCAGATGGCACCTTTTACTACAAGAGGGGAAAAGCATTTAACTGGCAATGTTGTTGTGAGTGGCTGTCGGGGGAATTCAGCAAATCAGGAGGCCTGGTAGGTCAGTGATGAGGTTCCTTTCTCCTTTGGAGGGTTGGCCTAGATGGGAAGGGTGGCCACCATGCAGCTGGCTCTGGGAGAGGTCCCTGTCCCTGGGCGTGGCTCAGGGTGCAGGAGTTACCAGGGCTACACCAGCAAACAAGCAAACAACTCCTGCCAACCTCGTCAGGGCAGTCAGGCCAAAAATAGGCTGTAGAGGCTTAAGGTTAAAAGTAAAGTCGTGCCCAGGCAGTGCTGTTGAAAAGCCGGGTCTGCTCCTCCTCTGCCAGCATCCAAAGGCTGCCATTCCCTGCCAGAGCCAGCGCAGTTCTTACTGGCCATGGAAAAAGGCTCTGGGAAAGCTGGATGTTAACCAGCAACATCTCCTGAGCAGCAGTTGGCTTTTACCTAAAAATGTGGTGTTTTAGGAATGGCTTTTCAGTCTAGCAGTGAGGCAGGTCTTTAGAAATCAGGTTCATCCCAAAGCACAGCTGATGGCTCAGAGGCGAGAGCGGCAGGCT
>VZRE01005238.1:0-18219 GCA_013396775.1 Cephalopterus ornatus | reverse complement strand
GGGTGGGGGCGGGGGGGGGGGGGGGGGGGTTGGAGGGGTGGGGGGGGGTTCCCGCTGGGTCCCCACGCAGCTGGACTCCTGTGTGCCCCATTTCTGAGCCTGGTGTTCCCCTGCTGTGCCCCAGGTCCAGCTGAAGAGCGAAGAGTCCAAGACGTTCGCCATGAAGATCCTGAAGAAGCGTCACATCGTGGACACGCGGCAGCAGGAGCACATCCGCTCCGAGAAGCAGATCATGCAGAGTGCCCACTCCGACTTCATCGTCAGGTACCACCCTCCTGCCTCACAGACCACCCCAAGCCTTCCCTGGAACCACAGAGGGATAACCCAGCCAGCACCCAAACCCCTTCAGCCGCAGCTTCCCTGCCAGGGACTGTCCATGAGGTGCCTGGAATAAGGTCTTCTGCAGGCAAACGTGAGATTACTCCTCCCGTGGGCAGTGTCTACCCAAGCCTGAACTTAACTCAGGTCTTAACTGGGTTGTGTGCTGTGCTCAGGGGGATTTGAGGCTCCTGGAGCAGCTGCACCCCCAGCAGCCTGGGCAGAGCTCACTGGTGCTGCTGCTCCATGTAGATACATCCCAGAATGGTTTGGGTTGGAAGGGACCTGAAAGCTCACCTCATCCAACCCCCTGCCATGGGCAGGGACACCTTCCACTAGCCCAGGGATCCCAACCTGGCCTTGGACACTTCCAGGGATGGGGCAGCCACATCTTCTCTGGGCAACCTGTGCCAGGGCCTCACAGGGGAGAATCCCTGTCCCAGCCCTAAGCAGATGTGGTTCTTCAGGGAATAAAATCAGGTGCCAGACATTTTTGGATGTTTTCACCCCAGTAGTGATGTTCCCTGACTCCTCTAGGACTGGGAGTGTCTGCCAGCAGGAAGGAGAGAGGGTAAGAGCAGTGGGGGGTGAGGAGCTCTGCTGTGTCACTGAGCTGGGCCCATCCGAAAGGGCACCTAAGCCAAGGGTGCTTCATCTCGCCCTCAGAGACGCCTCAAACACTTGCCTTTCGCTGCAGGAGGTCAAACCCGCTCCCAAAAATTGCTCTGGAGAGACAGACAAACCCCTGGATAAATGCAGAGGGAAGCACGTAGTACCTATCGGTCACCGAGGGAGTGTTTCCTTCCCGGGCTGATCCCTGGGATTCCCCCAGAGCCCATGGCTTCAGCTCTGATTCATGGGTGACAACTGCGGGGTGACACCCTTTGGGCTCTGGTTTTGGATTCCCAAACACGCCCCCGTTCCCTAGGCCGGAGCCAAACGTACCCTGGGGCTATTTCAGCCTCTGGATTGATTTTTGGAAGCCTGAGCTGTGTCGGGATGGGGATGGAAGGGAAGGTGTCCAAGCAGAGGGACAGTTGCCACCACTGCCAGAAATACCACCTCCTAAAAAAAGCCTGAGCCTGCAAAGGTTTCCTGAGGGAGTCACTGATCTTCATGGCCAATAAATGAAATCCTCCTTCGTTCCCACTTCTCATCCTCTCAGCAGGCAACTAAAACAAGGAGGTGCCAGCTGGAGGCCTTCTCCTCCCATATCCTGCAGTCATTCCCACCCTTTACAGGGACAGCCCTCCCTGCACTATATTTAATACCCTATGGAAACCCTGCACTGGGAAGGGACTTTCCAAGTCAGAAAGTCCAACCTTTTCCTCTTGCTAAAAAATACCTGGTTTATCAAACTCAGCGTCTGCTTTCCCCCCTCACTCCTCCTTTTGCACATCCATGGGGATTTGAAGTTGTCCTGTGATTTCTCTCCTAAAATTCTTTATAACCTGCTTATCCCCTTTCCTGGGCCAGCTGGGATCAGATTTTTCCAGGTGCTGTGGGCACAGATTCGAACACCTCAATAGATTGAGTCTGGAGACAGTTGGTGAAAGGTGGATTTAAAATGATCTTGGAGCAAGGCTATCAGGAATATCAAAACAAAATTCCCCAAAAAACGTGACTGTTTTCTTAACTCATCATTAAAACTGTTCATTAAAAAATCTCTGATGAATAGGTTCTGTTTGGTTATTAAAATGCATTAAACTAGAAGAGGCCAAGCAGCACTAAATAAAATTGACTCGTAGATAAACTCAAATATTGAGATGAGTAAGGAAATAAATAATAAAATATATGAATAAAATACATAAAAAAGGCATTCAGATACTGTGACATTTACAACTTGAGGCTGTTTGATCTGCCCAAATAATGCCCTTTTATATATTTATATATATATATATAATATATATAATATATAATACTGTATANGGCTGTTTGATCTGCCCAAATAATGCCCTTTTATATATATATATATATATATAATATATAATACTGTATAATATATACAAGAATACCTATATATAATATACAGAATTGCATGTAATGGTCATGTTATAACTGAGGTTTTCAATGTCAGCATAGAGTAAAGAAATAATAATATAAAATAACAATACCAGGGTAAGGAAAGAGCTGAAACACTGGTTTCTTTTTTTACCTTCCAATTTTGTTGTGGCTCTAAATAATCGCTTTTAGCCACGGAATATGGGATGAGCCCAGAGCAGACTCAATCCCCAAACTCCTGCCTCCATCCCAGCTGCTCCTGCCAGGATCTTTTTTGGGTTAAAGCTGCCAAAAGTAGAGGGAAGAGCCATGTCCTGGATGCAGCAGAAACACAGGCAGGAGACAAATGCTGTCTGGATCGTGATGGGAAAGCTCTTTGGTTTTTTATACTCTTGGAAACTCCCAGGAATGTGGAATTGCACCATGACAGAGTATCCCTCGGCATTCCCTTCTTCTGGCAAGCTTGGATTTTTAAAATTAATTTCTTCCCAGGATCCAGACTGTGGAAGCCTGAATGGATACACCCACACAGGATCCTGCCTCATTCTCTTGGTCCCCTTTTTCCCGTTTTCCCCTGTTTTTCCACCAGAATCAGGCCCTGAAGCAGCCCATCCACATCCCTATTTCCCTGTGACTATTTTTAGGGACCAAAATAAATAGATAAAATATAATAAAAAAATAAAAAGATAAAATCCATCCCCAATTTTGCTTTTATTTTTCCCATGTATCAGGGATGTTGCCCTGGGTTCCCCTCTCTTCCCTGCTCCCATTCCCCATCCCATTCCCACATTCCCTTTTTTCCCTGCTTTTCCCCCAGAAGCAGGTGTGGATCAAGGCCCTAAAGTGGCACTGGGGGAACACCCATATCGCTCCCTATTATCCCTATATTGGGATCAGGGTGAATCCCCTATTCCCGACCTTTTCCCTGACCCCATTCCCATGGATTTGCCCATTTTTCCTGTTTTTCCCTAAGAATCAAGTGGGGATCGAGGCCCTGAAGCAGCACTGCTGTCACATCCATGTGCTGGGGAAGAATCCTGGAGGAGGATCCCAGTTTCCCCTAGTTCCCACCACATTCCCAGAGCTCAGTGACACCATTTTTTCCCATTTTCCCATGTTTTCCCACCAGAAACAGGACTGGATCAAGGCCCTGAACTGGCAGGTGCAGCGGCACTGCTTCCACATCCACTTGCTGAGGGGTCCCATGGATCCCTGACCCCATTCCCAGGGACCCCCCCGAGTTCCCAGGGAGCCCTGACCCCTTTTCCCATTTTCCCTGTTTTTCTCCCCTAGAATCAGGTTGGGATCAAGGCCCTGAAGCAGGACAGGTTCCATGTCTGGATGCTTGGGATGAATCCCGGAGGATCCCAGTGGAGGATCCCGGGGAAGGATCCCAGTGGATCCCAATTCCCTCATGGAAAATGATCCATATTTAATGAGTTTTCATGAGAAGTATCAAAGAAACTCCACACTAAAACTAAGTAGAAAGAAGAATTCTCTGGGGTTTTTCCCATAGTTTCTTTTAATTAATATAATTAACCGCATACATAAACATATAATTAATGCAATATAATTATATAATCGTATTAAACACAGGGCCTGGATTTTAGAACATAATTTAAGCTGGGTCGATAAAGCCTGAGGCAGTTTTTCCTCCACATTTCTCCTGGAGGAAGGGGAAGAGCACTTTTAGCCACCTGCATGTCAGTGGGTTCTCCTTAAACTCTCCCAAACCAGTGGGTTTAGGCTCTGAAATGAATCCCAAATCCTTGGAAAGGATCACAGGGAAGGAAGACGCTGATCTGCGGAATAAAATGAAATAGATCTTATTAAAAAAAAAAAAAAAGGTGGGAAAACTTCTCTTCCAGGCACCTGTGGAAAGCCCAGTGTCAGGTTATGCCCTTAGAAGTGGCACATTCCACGTGTCACCCCTGGAGCAGCGGTGGCCTTTCCTTCTGAGCTCCAGGACGCGCGTCACCACTCCGATGCTGAGGTATTTCCCACCCGAGAACGCGAGTTCAAATGCTCTCCTGGCATTTTTACATCCCCTCAGTCGTCTTGTGGTGCTTCCTGGGAGGAATGCTGGCACAGCAGAACTGTTTAGGTTGGAAAAGACCTCCAAGATCACCCAGTCCAACCATTAACCCGGCGCTGCCGCGGGGCCTGTGGAAGTGGGGAGAGGTTTATTTGGGATTTTCTGGTTTGGCACCGACAGGCTCTACAGGACGTTCAAGGACAGCAAGTACCTGTACATGCTGATGGAAGCCTGCCTTGGGGGGGAGCTCTGGACAATTCTCAGGGACAGGTGAGTTGGAAGGAAACTATTGTCCTACAAATTGGGATGCTTTCTAAGGTCATGGAATCATAGGATGGTTTGGGTCGGAAAGAACTTAGAGCTTATGCTGTTCCACCCACTGCCATGGGCAGGGACACCTTCCACTAGCTCAGGTTGCTCCAACCTGGCCTTGGACACTTCCAGGGATCCAGGGGCAGCCACAGCTTCTCTGGGCAACCTGTGCCAGGGCCTCCCCACCCTCACAGTCAGAATTCCTTACCGATATCCCATCTATCCCTACCCTCTGGCAGTTAGAAGCCATTCCCTGTGTCCCGTCACCGCATCCCTTGTCCCCAGTCCCTCTCCAGCTCTCTTGGAGCCCCTTTAGGCCCTGGAAAGGGCTCTCAGGTCTCCCTGGAGCCTTCCCTTCTCCAGGTGAACCTCCCCAGTTCTCCCAGCCTGGCTCCAGAGCAGAGCGGCTCCAGCCCTTGGAGCATCTCCGTGTCCACTCTGGACTTGCTCCAGCAGCTCCACATCCTTCTGCTGTAACAGTCCTTAAATCACCCAGTGCTTAAATCCCACCCCAGAGGTGTTGTTATCCCTGTTTGCTCCTCTGCCCACCCTCTGCCACTGGGAATAGCAGCATCCACCTCTGCCACAGGGACACTGGGAGAAGTAATTCCTGTTAATGTTCCTCAGTATTTCTGGCCCAGTCGGATCCAACAGCAATGAGCAGGAGGAGATCAAGAGTTCTGCACGTGCTGGTAGCTGGACTTATCCCATAATATTACACCAGGACCACTGGGAAGCAGAATGATGCATCAAATCCACACCCTGCCAGGAGCACTATTCCATCAGGATGCAGAAGTGCCATGGAAAAAAATAGTTAGGAAAGCATGTAATTACATCCCAGGCTGCAATGCCCAAGCAAACGTGGTCCTGGCTTTCCCTGCCTTGGAAGGATTTGACCTTGGAGCGTTTGGGGTGGGGGCTGGGTGCACACAGGGCAGGAAAAGCTGCAGTGAGTTGTAACTGTGTAATAGGCTCGTCACTGGAACATCATGGAATTAAATTTGCTGGGAAAGCAAAGGTAAAATTCTCTTGTAATGCCCTAGGACAAAACTTTTTGTAGTTTTTCCTTTTCCCAGCAGCCTTCTCTGGACCACTGAAACTCTGGACCACTGAAACAAGGACTGTAGCGAAGTTAGGAGGAGTTGGGTTGGATTTTTCACCAGCCTGATAATTTCCCCTTGAATTCTCTGGGATTTAAGCTGGGCTTCTGCTGCCACCTAGCTTAGGCTCGCTCCTGAGCTCAGCCAGCTCCCGGCAGGCAGAGGGACACGGTTTTCCTTGGAGAACTGGTTGCAAACTGGTGCTGAAGCAAAGATCCAGAAGTGCAGCGTGTGCTGAACGTGCAGTTGAGTCCCAGCAGCTGCCGTGATCTTTCTGCCTTTTGTCTCCATTGGGGACATCAGTACAGGACTTCTTCATCTCCACGACTCAGAATGGCTCAGACACCCCAAAAACCAAAGATTGTAATTAAAAAAATACACCTTTTGCTCACAAGATAATTATTTGCAAGTTTTATTCCTAAATGGCAGAATAAACCCCAAGATTTATTATTAATTACATTATTAATTATAGAAATTCATTCTGGAAAGAACACGACACTTTTTAAGATGCAAAGGTGGGTTGAGGGCAAAGATGTTAACTTCAAAAATGGATATCAATCAAATTATTATTATGTTAATGGGTATGAATTGAATTGATATATAAATTGATATATAAAGGAGAGTTGAGCAACAGGCATTTCCCAGGTATTAGTGTGATTCTACTAAACTATATAGATATTTTACAGATATTTTATCTTCTGTATGTTTTAATATAAAGAGTAAAGTCCACATGGGAGCGATGCACTTCCCAGGGATTCATCTAATGGCTTTATCCCATTCCCCCTGCCTCATTCCCTGCACAGAGGTTCGTTTGAGGATTCCACGACCAGGTTTTACACGGCGTGCGTAGTGGAAGCTTTTGCCTACTTGCATTCCAAAGGGATCATTTACAGGGACCTCAAGCCAGAAAACCTCATTCTGGATCATCGAGGTTATGCCAAACTGGTGAGTTCCTGCAGCATCTGGGGGGACCAAAAACGAGTCACAGGAGGTGTCAGGGCAGAGGGGACACAGGTCACAAGAAAAGCCCCCCCCGGCCAGAGTCATGTCTCTTGGGGTGGCCACCAGCAGGTGCTGAGATGGGATCAGGACAAGGGTGTTTCCCAAGCCTCCAGCAGGGCTCAGGGTTGGGCTGGGAATGCTGATTCCGGCTGGAAGTTCAGATCTGTGCCACTGAAATGTTTAGGAAAGAGCACGGGGAGAAACCCACCCGGCTGCTTTGGAGCTACTGAAGGACTAGAAGGGCTTGAAAATGGACCACTGCAGGTGTGTGTGGGACAGGCGACAGCGAGGTGTTGGATGATTGAGGGTAATTGAGGGTGATTAGATGCAAGACTGTCCTTCCCCCCATGCCAGGAGGATCTGGACCTGCATCTCTACTGGTCCCATCACCAGCCCTCAGCCCCTTAGACATTTTGATCTCCCTGAGCCACATCCACAATGGCACAAGTGTCCCAGATCCCTTGTGGGACTGTGACCGTGTGAGCTCCTGACCAGCACAAGGTGTAGGAGCGTCCCAGAGCCACCCAGGGCCAGCAGAGTGGGCTACAGACCATGGCTGTGGGCCAGCAGGGCACCGAGGGCAGGGGTGCAGCTGAGAATACAGCGAGCCTGTTACCCTGAGCTCTGCCCAGGCCCCGAGAGCTCCGCTTCCCAGTGTCATCTCATTTTCCATGCTTGCCAGTGGCACTCTGAGGTTTGTGAGCCTGCCAGCACATCCCAACAGCCTCCAGAAAACTGGGAGGACACTTGGTGCTGCATCACTCTTTGTAGCAGGAGAAAACTTTGCAACAGGTGCCAAAATGGTCAGTATTGAGCCTAAATCCCAGAATCATGGAATGGTTTGGGTTGGGAAGGACCTCAAAGCCCATCCAGTCCCACCCCTGCCATGGGCAGGGACACCTTCCACTAGCCCAGGTTGCTCCAGGCCCCATCCAACCTGGCCTTGGACACTTCCAGGGATCCAGGGGCAGCCACAGCTTCTCTGGGCAACCTGTGCCAGGGCCTCCCCACCCTCACAGGGAAGGATTCCTTCCCAATATCCCATCTAACCCTGCCCTCTGGCAGTTTAAAATTTTTCCCTGCTCGGGTTACGGGTGGGAATTTAAAAGAAAACCAAAATCAAAATAAATCAATCTGAGCCATGAGTGACAGGAAGTTACAACTCCCAAGAAACCCTCAGTGCTGGTGTTTGTTCTTCTTCCCTCATGAGAACTTTCCTTTCCCTTTACAAGGACAAATCAGCAGAAAGGTCCCTGTGGTTGCCTGGTCCTGGAACAAACCACAGTGCTTTAGTTGGGAGAAAATTCCCACAAGGAAACCTGCTTTCTGCCTTGCTTCACTTCAAGAGGAGCAGAGCACAGGGCTGACATTCCCTCTCGTGCCCTGCCCTGATGTCCCTCTGCCCCTTTCCCCAGGTCGATTTTGGCTTTGCAAAGAAAATAGGATTTGGAAAGAAAACATGGACTTTCTGTGGCACCCCGGAGTACGTGGCCCCCGAGATCATCCTGAACAAAGGTCATGACATTTCAGCAGACTACTGGTCACTGGGAATCCTAATGTATGAGCTCCTGACTGGCAGGTATGGGCATCGGGGCTGGGAACACATCCCACTGTTTGTGCTGTTGTCACCCTGATTAGGCCAGGGCGGGTTCAGGGCTGGCATGTGCTGGACTGGACATCACCATCTGCTTTTCCCACTTTAAATCAGTCATTCTGGGCCCTGAGGGAGCCTGGTGGGGAAAGGGAAAGGGTTTGCTCTCAGCTGAGGAAGAGGAGGAGGTAGACTGGGCATTGTGGGGATGTGGGTCCCTATATCCAGCCCTTCTCTTACTTAGTTTTGCGTATTAGTTTTGGATATTGCTGCTGATGCGGGCAGCAGAGGCCTCCTGGAGCTTCCCCAGCTCATCCCCCGTTGCTCACTTCCAGGATACAGGAGCTGGGAGAGGATCCCTCACCTCCCCCTGCTTATCCTTCGGGGCTGAATCCAAGTCCCTGCTGGATGGAAGCCCAGTTAATCCCCACCGAAATCACATCCCAACACCAAACAGAGAATAAGCCAGCAGGTGTTGGTCAGAGCCTCCTTCCTTGGGCTGCCATGGTGAGAAGAGCTTTAGCGTGTGTTGCTCTGGGAAAACTTTTCTCCTTGGTACTTCCATCTCTGAAATCCAGGGCTCCTCGGCTGAGAAACGGGTTAAGACCATAGAAAGCAAGGCACTGCTAGTTGTCATCGACCTTTTCTCATCTGTGTATACGTTTTATCAGTCTTCCATGCCATTTTAAAGACAAGCTTTTAATTTTAATAATCTTTATTTCCCTTTCCCCTCTAAAGTCCCCCTTTCTCAGGCCCAGACCCCATGAAGACCTATAACATCATATTAAGGGGAATAGACATGATTGAATTTCCAAAGAAGATTGCCAAAAATGCTGCTAACTTAATTAAAAAACTATGCAGGTAAGTGGATGAAATATGATCACCTTGATGTTGTTTGCAAAGAAATCAGTTGCTCTGGATTAAGGAAATAACTGCTCTGTTATTCCTTTTGTAGGGACAATCCATCAGAAAGATTAGGGAACTTGAAAAACGGCGTGAAAGATATCCAAAAGCACAAGTGAGTGTCTTCTCCAGCAGCCACCAGATCCAACATAGCAACACGCATTTCAGTGTCCTGCTAAAAACCCCCCTTTCTATCCGTAATGTAAATTCTTCATCCCTTTCGGCCCGATGGGAGTCATTAAGTGATGTCTTAGGAGTTTTCACACTGCTGGAATGGGATAATCACAAGGTAGAGACCCATTCCAGAAGCAGGTTATCTCATCCCTCCGTGCTGGACCTTCTCTCCTCCACCCCCAAAGCAGCAGGAATGGATTAGGTGGATGTTTTTGTGGGCAGGGCTCATCCAGCCAACCGTGAGCAAAGCTGAGGTGCCCAAACCAGGAGTGGGACATCCCTGTGCGTGAAGTTGGGAGCTCATTTCATATGGAAAAAGGACATTATTTGGTCTCACTCTGCAGGGAAGGAACAGCTTCCAAGGACACCCGCAGTGAGGAAGGGCTCCCTCCTGAGCACTGGGAATTTGGGATCACCCCTGCCCACGTTTCCTTTCCGGTCCCAAAAAAACAGATACAGAGATGAGAGGAAAAATTCCAAAGGATCTGAGGGTGACACGTGTGGGAGATGAAACCCACTGTTTAAGCAATTGTCGTCTCTTTCGGTGCTACAAATGTGTAACTGCTGGATTTTTTTCCCCCCCTTCAGATGGTTCGAAGGCTTTAACTGGGAAGGGTTACGGAAAGGGACACTGACTCCTCCTATAATACCAAGTGTAAGTTCATTATTTTCTCCTTCATGACCACTGGGTTTCCTCAGGAATGCTGTGAGCTTCGGGCAGTGGTTAAGTGGGAACTGCACGTGCTTCATTTCTTCTGAAGGTGCTTGGAGGAGGCGCGTCAGACACGTTCCCAGCTAAGCTTGGTCTCCAGGCAGGCTCTCCCAGGAGAAGGCAGCTTGGGCAGGGTATGACCATGACAAAATGCCCTTTGCAGCAGGAGATCAGGGCAGGATCACTCACTCCTACACATTTTTCTCTTTCTCACCTGCCCCACTTGCTTCTTCATCTCTTTTCCCTGTTTTGGTGGAGAGCTGCCGCTTTCGCCCCTTCCCTCAGATGTGTCCTCTTCCCTCCTCCTTTATTCTTACTTCTTTTGCAAAGACAAGTGGGATTTGTGTGCCAACTCCCTTTTCTTTTGCCTTAACCTTTCTCCCTGTCCTGTCTTTTGTGCTGCTCACCCTTTTTTCCCTGTGTCCCTGTCCTCCCTGTTCCCGCCTGGCTTATGTTTAACTGGGAGCAGCCGCGCAGGGACCGCTCCGCTCATTTTCCTTTGGAGCAAAGCTCTTCCTTTGATGTCTTTGTGAGCTCTCTCCCCACAAAGCCAGCTGCAAAGGGAAACCAAACAGGATTAGCTGATAGAAATTACCTTGGCCCCTTCTGTTCTGCAGCCTCCCCTCCTTGTTTCAGCCTAATCCCTTTTCTGTGCGCGCCTCTCCCGCGGGATCACCGAGGAATGACATTAGCGGTGTTTAATTGCACCCACTGCTCCGTGCTGCGCCTCCTGCAGCAGCACAGTCACAGCTCCAGGGCTAAACCTGCCATCCCAAGGTTTTCTTAGCAGCCACGAAAAGATCAAGGGGGTTTCCCATCCCCCTGTTTTGCCCCGTGGGCTGCAGGAGTTACTGGTGGGAGAAAGCAGGACTCTCGTGTCCCTGAAGCAGAGTGACCAAACAACACACCCATGTTTCTTTATAAGTCAAAGATGGGTTTGATTGGTTTATTTTATTTTTTTTTTCCTGGTAAGCTCATTCTACAATCCTGGAATGGTTTGGGCTGGAAGAGACCATAAAACCCATCTCATTCCACCCCCTCACCTCCCACTTATCCCAGGTTGCTCCGAGCCCCATCCAACCTCGCCTTGGCTTCTTTTTGCTGCCCTATTAATAAAGCAGCACACACTGTTCACCACATTTCTTGTCAGACCACAAAGTCAGGTTTGCTCTTTTATATCCAGTTGCAATCCCTGCTTTATCTGTGCAGCCTGGTAAATGCCCCAGTATGTTTTTCCAGCTGCTTTTAGTGGGTTTTTCTCTTCGTAAGAGCATTTCCAGCACTGCTTTTACCCCATATAGACTGAAGGTTTGTGGGACTGGTGACAATCTCTTGTCATCCCCAGAGCCATCAGTCCCTCTCCACCTTGTTTTCCACAAGTTTTTTGGCAAAGTCCCAACTGGCAGTAAGAGCCACATCTGAAAAGGGACCCAAAATACCCAGTTTTACAGGGAGACGTCCATTTTCCCTTCTTCAATCCACCTCTCCTTGGTGGCTAGGAAGGAGCCAGCAGGGCTGAACATGCAGATTAGCTGAATTTTTTTGGAGGAAAAAGGTTTTTCCCAGCCCTTTAACTCTCATTAGTTACAAGGCACTACCAGTGAGGCAATCCAAAGCTGCTCCTGAGCTCTTATTCCATGGGATTTTTTGAAAGATCCCAATCTGCAACCTGTTGCCAGGACACTGCTGAGCCTCGATAGCACAGCTGGAATCTGTGACTGTACCCTCTCCTTAAAAGCTCTAGCCTCTTCCAAAGATGACCTGAGGAACCAAATGAACACCAACAAAGTAAACAGATCCAGATAACTCAAAAAGAAATTTAAACTGCTATGTTTTTCCAGGGTGGGTTTTTTTCCCAAAGTGAGTTGGGTATTCAGTAATCTTAATTTCCCCCAATATGTTCAGCAGCAGGAAAATGCTGATGCAGCAGGAGGGCACATTAAATTCAGAGCTGAAGTTGGAGCTCCTGTTGATCAGACAGTCTTTTCCCAAGGCTTACAAGCAGCATCCATCATCAAATGGGAATCTCATGGGGCTTAACAGGGCCAAGTGCTGGTGATGCACTTGGATCGGGACAACGCCGGGGATCAATCCAGGCTGGGGATGAGCAGATGGAGCAGCCCTGGGAGAAAGACCTGGGGGTGCTGGTGGGGCAGAGGCTGGACAGCAACTTATTGGAGCAAGTCCAGAGAAAGAGAGGGTTAGAGCAGCTCTGCTGGGAGGAAAGGCTGGGAGAGTTGGGATTGTTCAGCCTGGAGAGGAGAATGTTTGGGGTTACTGAATTGTGGCCTTCCAGGCCCTGAAGGAGCGACAGGAAAGATGGAGAGAGACTATTTCCAAGGGCCTGGAGTGCCAGGACAAGGGGAATGGCTTCCCACTGCCAGAGGGCAGGGTCAGATGGGATGTTGGGAAGAAATCCTTCCCTGTGAGGGTGGTGAGGCCCTGGCACAAGTTGCCCAGAGAAGCTGTGGCTGCCCCTGGATCCCTGGAAGTGTCCAAGGCCAGGTTGGATGGGGCTTGGAGCAACCTGGGCTAGTGGAAGGTGTCCCTGCCCAGGGCAGGTGAGCTTTAAGGTCCCTTCCATCCCAAACCATTCCGTGATTCTGTGACTGTCAGTTGGCCTTTGGCTTTAGCTTTTCCCCACAAGTGAAATGGGTAAAACTTGCAGCATTTCCTGCCAGCTCTCCTGTGGCACTGCAGTCCCGTCCAACCTGCTCTGCCTGCTTGGGGCAAGGCTTAAAGTACCCAGTTTCTAGTAAAACACTCCTCACTTTGGGCTGGAGAGCTGCTGCTCTGTTCCTGTATTCTTTATTTTTTTCAATTGAATTCACTATATCAAGATCTCATTGTAAGAAAGTTTAACTCACTATTGTAAAGCTAAAAAAATAAGAAATTAGCTATGGTAGGTAAATGACATTATTTCCAAAAAAGAAACATAGTTGGCCTTATATCCAACCTATCTCTGATAGGATCCGTAGGCTGAGCAATACTTGTTTAAAGGCAGGATCCTGGAGATGTAACTGGGAAATCCTGGGCTTTGGGGAGGCTTTTTTAAGTCTTCTCTGATGACCTTGTGCCAAGGGGTGGGACAGCTGCTCTTGAACCCCAGCAGGCGTGGATCAGGAGGGTAGGGAAGCAGTGGGAACCCTCCTGGGTGTGGAATGCAGCCCTTCCCTGGCTTGCCACAGTTAGAAACGGATGCTCTTAAATGATGACAGCCATGGGATGAGGAGGACCGGCCTGCAGAGGTCCCCCTTGATGGCCATCCCCTTGTTGCTCTTCCCGCAGGTCGCATCTCCAACGGACACAAGCAACTTCGACAGCTTCCCGGAGGACAGTGACGAGCCACCCCCTGACGACAACTCAGGATGGGACATAGATTTTTAATGTCTTTCTCTTACCTGCTTCTGCCTTGCTGAGGACAGCTTTCCTGGGACGTGGCTGCCAGCGAAACCGAGAGAACGGGACTGGGGAGGATTCGTGCTCGGGGTCACCATGATGCCTTGATTGATGCTGCTACAGTAACTCCAGTGGCATTAGGACTTACTGCTTAGATGACAGTAGTGCTCTTCATGTTTTCTGTTCGAACATTGCCTGGGGGTTGACATGGTGGTCCTGACACAGAGCCTTTCACCGGTAGAGAAACCTGTTTTCTGTCGCCGCCGAGGTCTTGCTACGCTCTTAGTTACCAAGGTCAGGAGACACATTGTGTAAGACACGCCCAGCTGTAGCTGCGAGGTACTGGCTTTATCAGTAGGATCAGTAGTAATTTATTCAGTGCTGTAGCCAAATACAGTGCAGGATTTGGGCTGTTCCCACCCTCCCAGCTCCGTGGGGCTCCTCCCAACGTCGGAGGGGAGGAGGCCACGGCGGGCCCGGCCAAAGAGTTCACGTCAAAGCAGTGGTGAAATGTGTCCTTTTCCCTTCTGAGCAGAACCACGACGAGACTGAATGTTACCTTTCCTCTTTGGTTTGGAGAGTTGTTTTTTTTTGTTGAGCCTGGTAGAACAAAAGCACAACCGCTCTAGATCCTGTGAAGGCAGATATGGGTCGTTTCTCTCACGCTGCAGCACCACCTTTGGGCTTGGTTTCTCCTTTCCCTTGGTACAAATACATCCCTGCACGAAAACAAAAATCACGGAACTAATCAATTTTGATGTATAAAACAGTGCTTGGATCACGGTCCTGTAACAAAGGCACAGCAGCCCACTGGTCTTATCGATTAGGCATAAAATGAAGCTCGACTTTAACCTTTTTAGAACCCAAAGGGAAAACATAAGACCTGTAATGTCCTTTTTAGGTGCTATGTCCATCCCTCACCTGTTCATTCAACCACCATTTGAGAGATATGTAGCAAGAGGCATCGTTCTCCGTCGCTCTTGGATGGCTCCACATCTCCACGTCTCCATCTCTTCCATGTTTAGTACTCATTAAAATCCAAGTACTGGGCCAGTTTGCTGGCTCTGGTGTAATATTGCCTGCAAAAATGGAATCCTAATGTCTCTCCAGGCTAAGGAGAGTCCATGGAATCAAATGGCAAAGCAATATTGGATGTATTTGTGCCAGGTCTCTGTGTCGCCGGCGTGAGTTCCCCAGTGTTTAAGGCACTGTAATGGCCAGAGCCATCTTGTGGAAAAACAGCGGGGGGAAAACATTATCAGGATATGCTTTTCCCTCACTTCCACTGCTTTTCCTTTGCTTGAATACAGTCTCCTCTGATTTATAGGCCGTGATTCTGTCCTGGGTGACGTAAAGTACCCTGTTATCCAGCAAACTCCATCAGATTTCGGTCTCTCTAGGACCCCAAAAAAATCATGGAGTCATAGAATAATGGAATGGTTTGGATTGGAAGGGCTCCTAAAGACCCTGTCACTCCAACCCGCTGCCATGGGCCAGCAGGTGCTGCCCCGTTTCACCTCAGCGCTGCCGAGAGCTGGGAGTGGGAAGATCAGCTCTTGCTGGGAAGGACTTCTGCCCACATATTCCGTGGAAAATGTCTGTTTTATCAGTAAAATATTGTTTCCCTGTTGCTAAATCCCAGCTCTTTCCCATGTTCCAGATGAAAGCAACTTCTCAGAGTGTCTTATTTGACGGCGTGGACCATGTCCTGCTGCTTGCCCGCAGACATGAGCTGGGTCACCTTTGGAACCAGTCTGTGGCACTGGGTTTCCTTCCCTGTTTTCCAGAGGGCGAGGCAGCACCACTGGCACAGTCACTTCAGGTTATTTCTGCTGTTCTTTTAATGATTGGAACTTTGTTTGCCTTCAAAACCACAGGGAAAAGGCAGTAACTGCTGTCTTTTCCGCCTTTATCTGAGGGATAGACGACACTGAGAGCCAAGGCTGAGCATGAGGGCTAAAATATCCACCAGGCATCTTAGAGAACAGGCCTAGCAGCCAAATTCTTCACTCACATCCCCCTGGAGTTTCACTCCACAAGGAGAACTCTCTGTAGGAATGTAGGGGGCAGTTTGTCCCGAAATGATGACACTTGTGCTGTGGCAGGCAAGGGGTTGCTGGGTGGCAACAGCACCACAGGGATTTGGGGGGCAACCCAAAAACACGGCAGGAAGGAGGGTTTGAAATGGGCTCTTTTTCTTTTTCCTGTCCCTTTTTCCCTGTGCCAAGCACAGGAATCAATACCTGTACTGAATACAAGTTTATTTTGATATCAAACCCCTTACTCGACTCCCATCACCTCTCCCAAGCATTAACACCACACTATGTATATGATAAAAGCCTTCATTTACAATAATATATTTAAGTTGCTTTATATATATATATACACACACACACACACAACAAGGGATTGTCTCTGTGTTTCCACTTTGTGTCCTTATTTCTTTGTCTCCTTCCTTAACCTATGGGATGAGGGCGTATTTAGGCTCCCGTGTTCCAGCTGAAATCACCTCCCATCTTTCCGACCAGGGTGTTGATTGGTGTCATGACCACGTGGCTGATCCGTAGCTTCTCCCAGCGCCGCATTTCCCACCGCAAACTCTTCTTCACCAACAGGACCACGAGCGAATATTTCTGTAAATAGGTATTTTCGTGTTGGTATTTTGTGGTACACATTGAACTTTTTTGTTCTTTTCCAGCCCCATGGCATTACTCCTTCATTTCCTTATTTGTAATGTAATGTTTTTAGCTCGAGGTAGACTTGAATTAATGTCATATTTGTCAGTATTATTAAACTTTATGTCAACTGTCCTGTTAACTCATCTGTCCCATAGTTTGAGAACATGACTAGCTATCTGGCATTGTTGCAAGTGCCTTAAATCCATGGCATCTTATAAAAACAAAAAAAAATGACAAATTTGGTGTTATGCTGCATGACAAAGACAAACACACCTCAAACTGTCGTCCTTTCTTAGCTTGCTGCGTTTTACAGTTCTTTCTGCGACTGATTTCTAAGCCTTTATTATCTAAAACTGACGAATTACAGAAATGATGAAGTCGTTCTCTTATTTCTGTTCAATGTACCAGAGCTGTGTATCTGTTAATGAGATACAGAGTCATTTCTGTGAAATGTATAAATGTTATGTGCGGGTCAAATTCCTCTCTGACATCCTAGCAGTCCGTAGACAGGTATTCCTGTTCCGCTGAGCCCTGCAAGATCCCACCCATCGTGCCGTCCCGTCTTACACAACCCCCTCGGGGGATCTCCCACCTGGGAAAAAAATCCACTCGCTGTGATCCCAACCCGCCTGGTTTGGTTTTTTTTGCCCTAAAACCCCAAGGCAAAGGCGTAGCTCGTTTGCACCACTCCACAAAATAGTGCTTTCCCCTCCCCGATCCCCTCCGTGTCCGCAGCCACCGCCGCCAGGATGAGCCCTCGGTGCTCCCACGGAGCTGCCAAGCTGGAAGCTCCTCATCCCCAGCCCTGACACCAAGACTTGGGTGCCTTTAGGGCCTTCTCAGCAAAAGGGGAAAATCCCTCTCACCCCAGCCCCAGCTTATGCTGGTTTTTACACCATCCCTTTGGTTTGCATCCTTATTTTGCCCAGCTTTCTTCTTCCATGGGAGAGGTTTTGTTTGTCGGACAGATGTCGGTCACCCCCCACTCGGTGGCCGCTTGCACTCTTTTGATGTTGACTGAAGAACTTTGGGGTTTTTTTTCATAAACTTTAACCGCTTTTGTTTGGCTCTGTACTTTCCCCTGCAGCTGTAATTGCCGAGTGCCTGTTGTATACTTTATAGAGTTGAAATAAAAATAATTACTTTTGAACAATGTGTCAAGGGTTTCCTTCCGCAGCCCAGGCTGAGTCTGGGAAAGTTCTGCTGCTCAGGGATTAAACTGGGGTGATGGGGGTCCTGCTCTGGCTAGGTGACCCCCACAGCCCACTTCCAACCAAATTACCCTGTGAACGCAGCTCATCCTCAGGGATGAAGAATTCCCTTTGTATTCTGGTTGCTGCCAATATAAGGGAGTGCAGGGGAAGGCACCGTGTTCCCAACACGAGTTGTGTCATCCCTGGAGAGGATGTGACTCAAAACAACACCGCTGCCAAAAAACTGGTTGCCCGGAGAAGCTGTGGCTGCCCCATGCCTGGAAGTGTCCAAGGCCAGGTTGGAGCAACCTGGGAGAGTGGAAGGTGTCATGTTGATCCCATGACACACAGGTGAGCAAAACCTGGGGAAAGGATGGAAATCAGTTTATTTCCCAGGAGGGAAATAAGTGCAGTAATTGCTGGGAAACATCCCAAACCGTTCTGCAGGATGCAGCAATCGCAGGTCCAAGTTAATCAGCCAATAAAAACCCCAGGGTGACGTGGCCCTCACCTGAAACTGCCGGGGGAACACCGGGATTTCGGGGTGAGGCGTGGCCCTCCTTCTCCCAGGCTAAAAATAGGGAAGGCAGGGATGGCCGGGCTGTGCCGGGGGTGCTGTGACTCAGCCCCCCCGCTTCCGACGGCACCTGCCCGCGGTGCTCGCCGAAACCTTCCCAGGCAATTATTAGCCCGGCTGGAGCCATTTGGACCTGGAAGAGCTGATAGGGAATACCGGGAGAGCGGGGGTTCATTGCAGGGAATTGCGGCGGCTGGAATCTACACCCTCCCTCCCGCCCCCCC
>VZRE01005237.1:189682-206525 GCA_013396775.1 Cephalopterus ornatus | reverse complement strand
TCCTTTTTGATTTTTTCAGATGAGAATGTCATTTCAGTAGACTCTTTTCCACTTACACTCTCTTGTGAAATGAAAAGTTGATTCTACTAAAAACAGAAAATGTTTACACTTCTGTCTCTTCATGATTTTGATTCTCCTCAAAAAGACTTAGAGTGATATATTTATGTACTTGATATGTTAAGCAGTTTTTGAATTATACAAGAATTAAGCAAAATAGATACTGATGTAGCAAGAGAATAACGAAAACTGTTTACAGAGAAACTCTTCAGATGCTTTATTGGAAAATAAAGTTTGCTACTTAATACACTTACGTTTTGGATAGCAAAGTGTCAGCATTTAAAGCATCAAACAAGGTTACTTACCGGTAACTGCGTTTTGACAATACCCTTTGTGTCCTTGTATGATTTACTCTGAACTGTGAGAACACTCTGCCCTCCTCTGTCCTTGAGAGAGTCAAAGGTTGCAAGAGATGGTCACACAGACATTTGCTCTGCCCTCATCTGCGGCAAGGAACATCTTGGAGGACCTAGACACCCTTTCTTCTGTAGTTTGCAGTCAGATTAACTTCCTGAGCTGAATTAACAGCCAATACATCTAACTTAATGAGATGGTCTCTGTCATACAGTGTGCCGTTCCTGACATGCCTCCTACATGCTACAAACACCTTTGGAGTTTTTTCCCTGTCTCCTTTTCTTTCTTTTTATTGGGGCAGGACAACGGGAAGCATGGGAAGGGAAAAGAAGCAATCCCCAGAAAACGAGAACATCTAAAATCTTGTACAAAGATTTTGTACAAAACAAAGCCCCAAGATGAGCTGGTGAAGGGTCCAAATTATTTTTGAGAAAACCTGACTTGAAATGATCTTGCTTGGAACGGTGATCGAAGGCAGGGCAAGCACAAGTAGCTGTGGAACGCCAAGCAGTGGGGCTGGTGGCAACCACAAACTGGGCTCCCCTCAAGGAGAGGATCTAACACCAGCAACAATTCCCAGCTCTGAGGGAGCACAAGAGAAGAGTGAGAACAGCACAGTGTGGGACGTTTCAAGGCCTCACAAATCAGACACATTAGAACTTAACTCCCCCCACCCTTTATTCTGTTATTGTTGATTCTTTGAGAATAACAACTTCTAACTCTAGAAGGGTCTGCACGGACTTGCAGTACCCAAACACATCAGCTGAAGAACAGGTAGGGGGTTTCTACAAACGAATATCAAGCATGGCAGTATTTGCTTGTAGCACCCTTGTCGAGAGTGACAAGACCTTGTAAGTCAGTTTTGTGCAAAGGCTTTTTGTGCTTTAGCCCTTGATGACAACAGTCCTGCATCTGGACTGAGGTACAAAGTCATGGTGGTCCTAAAGAAGCATGGAGACAGATCCCACCGGGAAAATGCCACCAGACACAAGGCAATGGGAAGGGGTATCATTCTAAAATTACTGATTAGCACGAGGGTCCCTCTTGTTGACACAGTTCAGGTAAAACACCAGAGAACACAAGGATATTGCTGTTCTGTCAAGAATCAAGTGACTCATAAAATATCACTTTAACTATTAAGGGGGGGAAAAAAACAAACAAAACTCCAAAACCTGAATAAAACAAAACAAGATCAAAGCCTACCCTGAAGACACAAAGGAATATTTCTTCCATGCTGCACCAACACTTGCAAAAGACGTCACCCTCCAACACAGGGCAACGACACACCCGCCTGCTGCAGGTCTGCAGCTCAGCCCAAGGGTCGATAAACCAGGGAACTATTGAAACTATCTGAAATAATCTTCCAGCATACAGCTGCTGCACAACAGCTCTTCAGTGCACACTGCACTGGAAACGAACAGATAATGAGAAGGTAAGAAAATCTGCTCACATCCTCGTACACTCTGAAAAGGGTTTCTTTAAACTGCTGATGCAGGCCCAGCTGGATGATGCTAAATGATACTCTGAGGAAATTTTGCAGCTCAGACTGATGAGTTTTGACTTAAAATTACATTATTTGAATTATAGAAAGCTCACCAAAATTCAACACAAGTGTTCCTGCACAGGCAGAGCAATGTCATTCCTCTGCCTCAGATCTTCAGATCATTCTGTTTGCATACAAACTACTATGTTTTTCTTATTTACCTTCCCAACAATGTTCCATACAGTGTTAGAATAAGACTTTCACAGTCTATTATACTGACTTGTAGCCTGAAGGTTACTGACCATGACACAGTCCTCTCCTCACATTAAAAATCTGTCAGAAGAAAAAATAAAAAAATAAAAGAATAATTTGCAATCTTAGAAATATGTCTGTATTTTCATTACAGATAATTTATACAGTGATACTGGATTTTTAAAAAAATTGTCAAATCAAGAATCAAAAATTAACAGCGCAACATCAGGATAAATAAGAGTAGGATTGTTAACGGTGCTTAATTTTAAAAGACAAACAAGCAAAAGACTTCTAGGAGAAATTGATATTAAAAAAAAATTGTATCCTATTAACAGCAACATTTGAGCACTTGAAAGTCAAATATTAATTACGAATATATTAATTATTATAACTATTAGTGTATTATTTAATATAAATATTAAATAAGCAATTAATATAAATATTGAAGTCAAAAGCACATACTACTTAAAAAGTAGAGTCTAACAAAATGCCAAGTATTGATGCCACAGGTTCACACAGGAGAGTCCCATCTTCTTCATTAAACAAATGGAACACCAGAATCCATTTCTCTTTGGATATTCCCCCACATAAAGTGTTATGCAGACACTGAATAGCTATGTCAGCTGTTAAATTTAAAACAAAAACCTAAAAAAAGTAGAAACATTGCAAGTTATTACAGAAACCCTACATATCAGCAACTGGGGCAGATGAGTTAACATACATGAAATTAAATCTGCTTTCTTAAGTTACACTAGTAGAGACTTTTTGGTTAATAAAAATATTTTTAAACGCTTTTGGGTTCTAAGCGCACTGCTGGATTCATACCCTACATATATATGTGTGGCTCAGTGTTCTGTGAGGACCTGTTGCTTCCATAGAACAATGCAGAAAAATGAACCCAACATACAGTACACAGCAACATTTGATAACCTTAATTTTTAACATGAACACAGCTGGCAGTAATTTATGATGCTCTGGCAAGTGAACCCACTGGCTGACTTAGCGAGTTTTTCCCATACACATTTCTATGATTAGACCCCGGGTGTAAATATGACACCACCAGAAAAAGTCACATCCTTACCCACAGCTCAGTGATCCCAGCTAACATAACCATGGGGGAATACAGCACAGCCTGAGCTTTGGGGCACTACAGAAAACCAGCTGTTAACGTTCTGACAAAACTAAGACAAATTACATCAGAAAATTTAAAAGGCTGGGTTTTTTCCTCCCTGATTAATTAAAGCTATGGACTGCTTCCGAGGAAAACTACGCAAGTCTATTTCGGTAGGCCAGACTGCAAGAGTTCAGCCTTCCAGCATGTCCCAACAC
The DNA here is from genome assembly GCA_013396775.1 of Cephalopterus ornatus. Classification (NCBI taxonomy): domain Eukaryota; kingdom Metazoa; phylum Chordata; class Aves; order Passeriformes; family Cotingidae; genus Cephalopterus; species Cephalopterus ornatus. Next base: position 203,050 of record VZRE01005237.1, on the reverse strand, counting down.
CTGCTTGCCACAACACCACAGTCTGCTCAAAGAATCCGTACGCAATGGTCCCTTTAAGTGCTTCATCCCAGCCAGGAATCCCACCTGTACCAGGCTGCTCATTTTTCCCTTTTACTGGCCTCCTCAAGTGCTTTTTCCTCTCTGCTTTTTCCCTATTTTTCTTTCCCTGGTATCCCACTTCAGTTTATTTGTCCTTTCCTGTTGAAAGGAGAGCCGGTCTATTCTTAGAAGAGTTTTGGATCCTAAAATAAACTGCTTAACTATGTATCTATTACATTGAGATTGATGTCATATCAGACCCTGACAGCATGCTACAACAGGAATGCAACTACAGCAAAGAACCCCAGCATTTCTGCAAGCCCTGCTTTGCAAAGGCTTTTAAAGTAAAATTACATGCAAAAATGAAACACACACTCTACCCAAACATTTAAACATAGGGTAGGGATTTTTCCATTTATTCTTCTCACTACATAAATATTGATATCATTTTTAAACCAGTTCTTGCCTGGTATCTAATAGTAAAAACCAGACCTTCTAAGACCACACTAAAGAGGAGAAATCAGGGTAAGCAGATTACACTGGGAATTCTTTTTAATCATGCTGAATGTTAAAATTTTGCTGTCAGCAAATAAAAGTTAAAAACAGGTAGTGCGGTTTAAAGGAAGAAGATAAAAATGGGATCTAGATAATAACTGGATAATAATGGGAGCCTTTCATCTGAGTGAACCCTTTGAGTCTGGTCCAGGACACTAATAATTGCAAGCAGCTCATTAGTTATGGCTAAAAATTTCATTCTGTTCCCAATATAGACAGACACTCATGTCAGGAAAAGGCACTTGTTGACAATAATAACAGAAGCAGCAGGGATCAAATAGACAGGGAACTTTTCCCTCATTTACAGAAGAGCTGCTGTTCAAATTGGGCTGTAGCACACTGACTGCTCAGTGCCCTGAGCTGGGGATGTAGAATTTTTGTCTCCAAGGGAAAAAGGAAAGGTAAGCTACCTCCAGTGACCTCCCTTCTCAATGTACAGAGAAAGAATTATACAGAATTTCACCAGGCTCTGCTGGCACAGTGCAAGGGAAAATAAACATGTCTTGAACTTTAAAAAAAGAATAGCAGTAGTTGTACTTCAAGAACACAACTGTCATTTCATTTAAACTACTAAAAAACGCATTAATATAATATTAATAAAGATTATGAAGCACTCTCAAATATGCCCTAAACTGAGAATTGAAATATACACCACATAATGCCTATAATCCATCTAAGTACTGTACTGTGCCAAGAAGATATTCTAGTTTCAACGTTCAAATGACTTGCACCAAAATACAAAACCAAAACATGCCAACTAAAAATTTATTTTGAATAAACAGCTAACAAAAGTTGCAAAACCAAAATCATTGTGGAGTTGGACTATTCTGCATGTGATACAAGCTTTGGCCAAACCCTGACCCCTGCCCTAAAGGCCACGGTATTCTGGGAGTCCACACAGTAGGAGTATTTACTGGGAACTCCTGCTCCTTGAAAAGATGAAAACTAAAGTCCAGCTAACAAATCTCCCCTAAAAAGGTATCTGTGATTTCCTTGGAGATGTGGAGAACTCATTTGTTTTGTTTCCAGCACATATGAATTTTCCAAGGCGGAAAAAAGTCCTGAAATCAAAGTGATACTTTTTCTTAGTCCCAGGAACTATTTTTAGGTTATGCTGTCACACCACAAACTGATAGGACAAACTTTCAAAGGCCAGCCCTGCATTATGTCATCGCTTTTTAGTAAGGCTCCCAGTACTGCTCTTGCTACGTCTTTGCTAACAGACTTAATATTTCCTTTTGAGTCAAGTTCATTAAGTTTTCTGGAAGTTTTAAACTGTGCTTTGCACTTTTAAGAAGAAGTCAACCTAGAAACATAAGCGTGTAACCTTCATATGATAAAACTGGGAGGAAAAAAGAATAAATCTCTTATTGAAAGAACAAAAACACCTCCAAAAAGCAGCCCACTATGGCCCAGTTTCAGCAGTGTCCTGAGTTTGCTGTTTGCAAACTGAACACACACACACATACACACTTTGATTGGTGGGGGAAATCTTTGCAGTTTTCTTCTATTTTAATGAAGTTCCTATAGACCTTTCGGGTCACGGACATTGACCAAAGAGTGTAGGTGAAATCAGACAGGATGGTTCTCATCAGCTCAGTGGGATTTTTGTGTGACATGCATTTTCCTCATAGTAAGTTTTTCTACATGTCTTCCTTGTGAAATCATGACTTTAAGATTGACAGCAGTAAAGACTATTGGCTAATATATTAATAAGAAATTAAATTATCCTTGAAAAGGGTAGCATAAACTATCACAAGCAGGGCAATATACTTAAAGAAATCCTTGGCAGTAATCCCACTGGCAAGACAGACTTACAGATTTGTTTAGAATTACCCAGGAAGAACTGCAGTCAATCAGCCTCGAACAAGGCTCTCTAAACAACATATACATTAATATGTATATGTATGATGATGCTGGGATGTGAGCAGCAAAATTATCCATTATCAAACAGTTGCGAGATGCTGGAATACTTGAAGCCTTATACAGAAATAGCCTCTTGAGAATAAATAGTTGGAAACCAGAACAGTATCAGATCTACATCAAATTCAAAATAGAAGAGACTTAGAAGCCAGCAACATAACCTTATGAGGAAGAGTCCATTAGAGCATGATGATAAATACAAGTACTTTCATTAGTCATTTCAGAACTAGACAAACTTTTTTATATTATTATTTTCTGGCTCTGACACTGCAAATGCCCTTAGGCAAATCATCTTGTACTATGATTTAAGATTTAAGGGTTTTTAAACATAAATTATAACTAAAAATAACCAGCCAAGGAAGGCATAAAATCCAGCAGACATCCAAAAAATCCCAAAAGCTGCATTTTTGAAATAACTTTTAATCTGAAGATAAAAATCACCATAGTCTACAAAAAGTATGTCACTGACTTATTAAAGTATGGTACTGTGAGCACCTAAAGACAAAAAGCTGCCTTGGTGAAGTACCAAGGAAAGAGGCCTTTACCTCAGAGACCTCAAGCAACTGTCTTTTGAAATAAAAGGCAAGATAGTCGTGTTTCAAAACAGAGATTGTTACATTCTGCTACCATTTTATGTTCTCCAGGGATGGTCAATGTAATAGTACAGTGTTCACTTTAAGGCTTATTAAGCACCATGTAGCAATAAAGTGCATTATGGTTACTAAGTTTTCTCCCAAAGGTGGTTACAATTCCATAGACTAACTAGTGTTCATTTTTCCAAGCTACAACTTCAACAGTGGAACACATTTATGGAGCTGCAGTAGTTAAACCTGATGCAAACAGGTGATTTATAATACTACAGGTGCGAAGGTTTCTCAAAGATGCCAGATCTGCTTTCTAAATCATTTTTATTATTTTAAACACGACAAAAATAGACTCAACTGCATACCCCTGATTTCAGTTTAAATTCATATGAACTGTGGCACCTGAACAGGCTGCCACTCACTTGATTCCGTCATCTTTCCAACCTCAAAGCAGCATGGTGAACTATCAGGAACATTAACCAACCAACCTAACAGGCATCATCAGATTTTATCTGCCAAGATCAGGGGGAGGGCGTGTTCAACTTTGAATTATAGTTTCTTTAAGGGGAAAAATCAAAAAACAACCCTACAATCAACCTCAAATGTCTGAAAGAAAACAACTGTGCTCAAATGCCTTATATCTGGAGGGGCTAAGGACTCTCTAGTAGCACCCTTCAATACAGAATGGCATGGCAACCTTAACAGGGCACACTGTCACCAAATTCAAGAGGGCTACCAAAGATAGGCTTCGTTGGACAGAATAAGCACATACCTCACTGTGTTGTGTATTTCTTATCCCCCACGGGTGCCAGTATACCCACTGAAATGAGAGACAAGTGAAATAATAGGTTTTTTGTTTCACTGTTGAGCATGGGGAAAAAAAGAAGTAGGTTAAAAATCTACGAATTGAGAGATTGAAATTACAACAGGAGTTAACTGAAGTAAGTCATCGTGCATTTAAGTGGTTTTCTTCCTTCTGGGTGATTTCAGCTGTTGCTTGTCTGTTGAACCAATGTCCCTTCCCCTGGAGGGGGAAGAGGAGTGGAGCTCAACTGCATCCAGGGGATCTCTAGGGTCAAAACTGATCCCTGGGCAGCTCTACTTATCAGCTAGATAAAACAGCATTGGCTTCATAAGCTTCTCCAAATCATCAGCGTGCCTCCATGCAAGCTTGCTATGACTTAAAAGTGGTGTATCAATGCAAGTGTAATTACAATTGTCATAATTTTGGTATCTTCTAAACAGTAAACAGGAACAAGCAAGAACCAGCTGATGAAGTCAGTGCTTACACATATCAACAAAGCTTTAGATAAGAATGTTCTGAAATAAATACCACCCAAAGCCACTGCACATGCCACTGCTTCAGGAAGGAGTTGTTGCTATGTCATAACTGTGTCAAAAAAAGAAATCAAAAAATATCGAGGCAATGTTTACAAGTTGCGTGATTACTTTAAAGGTAATTATTTAGCTACAACACATGACCCTTATTTCCCTATGAAAGGCTCTCTACTTAACTGGATTAACACACTATTGATAGCTAAATTCCACTGCCGGAGGCTACTGTCAAGTCATCATTTCCAGAACAAACCTATAAGCTATTTTCTTTATCCTGTGTGCAACTATTACAACAAGCTCATCATGAATTTGCTCCCAAAGTGCTCTAAAAAAAACTGCTGCAAAGAACATTCAAGAGATGCATGACACAGGATTACCTGTTCTACTCAAATTAGACTGTACATCAGTCACAGGCTGGAAGACTAAATACATTTTGCAGCCAACCAAGAACCTAACATCTGATTTTTCAGCACTGGTGATTTTTTTTTATTATTTTTTTTTTTTTAGTTTAAAGACAATTCAATTTTGATGCTGTGAAAATTGACTATCGCCTAGAACTCAACTCACAGATGCTTTCCAGGGAAAGCAAATCCAGCTCTGCATTCTCAGCAAATACTTCTCATGAAAACCTTCACATTTTTGTTATCCAAAGCAGCCCTCACAGATACGTACACCCAATTTCTCCACCCCACTTCTTAACACAGGTGATACGCAGAAGATTTCACATGGAGAAGTCAGCTAGGAGAGAACAGAAGCAACCTGCCTCAAAACAACCTTTCCTGCACAAACATGCACTCAGGGTAACACCACTGGAAAACACACCCCATCCTGCACTGCTCACCTTTGCAGAGCCCTCCCTCACCCTTCCCATTTCTGAGGGATGGTAACGCAGAGGTACAACAAGGAAGAGGAATTCCTGACTCCTCTGTTTTCATGGAGTCATCATGAACCATGTCAATACAAGCATAACCCCCTTTTTTTTTAATCATGTTCCCATTTGTAGCATCTAAATAAAATCAGAAAGAAACTGAAAAAAAAACCCTGAAAGTGGAGTCATAGTTTGTTCCTACTGTACTTCACATAAAGGGAATTTATTTTAAAGTCAGGCTTAGTAACAGGAACAAAAACAATAAAAAACCCCAACTGGTTCCAAAGTGGGGAATTCTGAAGTCTCACTTCCTTCCTCCTCTCCCAACAACACTCCGTTTCCTGATGTTGATAATGCCGAGTGGGAGACAGAGCACAGGCCTATCCTAATGAAGGGCCCCAAAATATCCCTATGAAGGGTCAAAGGGGAGTAACCAAAAAGGTTAAAGTACACAAGGAACACAATCCAAAGAAAACATTTTTTCGCTAGGGGCAGGACAGGCTGATGTGCTGGCTGCACAAAGGGCTCGGAAAACAAGGTACAGTTCCCTCATTCTGTACTGGCAAAAAGTGCTACCCTACTGTACTCATCCAGGGCTGCTCGGAAAATTTCATGAGACCATCTTTCCAACACAACTTACCCTATTTTCCCGGGCTCTTGTCTGCCTCAGCAACATCAGCAGCCAACCATCACATTTCAAAGCGTTGGTCACTCATGCAATAAAATTGTCCGCTGCACCACACAGCAGCTCCCCACCCGGACCTTTTCATACAGCAAACACAAAATCTATTTCTTAAAACATAACTGGGCTGGGGAGCTTCACTGCAGAATTTGGCCAGGCCAGAAGTGTATGCCATTCAAAAAAAAAAAAAGAAAAAGGGCACAAAAAACTACCTCTAATGTGCTACCAGACACAAAAAGTCCAACCCACAGAAGCTAGGAGAACATACTAGGAATCACCAACATAAATGTACCTTTGCTGCTTTGTCTTTGCACAGAGTTTTGCTATCCATCACTAGCACAGACTGGATCTTTGATCATCCAGAGCTGGTTTTATATTCTTCAGAAGGTTATTAGAGGCTCACATGTGTATTTGGCAGCCCTTTGCCTCATCCGGCCTCCTACTGAGTGGGTTACGTTTGATATAGGAGAAATAATGAGATTAAGAGAAGGAAGAATCCCCCTTTATAAAGCAAAGTGTATTGTAATGACATCTAGGTCTACTTGAAATACATTTGTTGCTTCACATAAATGTGTGTCTAATATTTATTTTTATTATTGTAAGCTGTATCACAAACGTTACCCCCTAAGCATTACAAACAATATCCCTAATTGTGCAAAGTACACAAACCAGGTTTCAAAGCACAGCAAAGTTTTCACATTTTTCTTAGGCAAGTCACACATGAGCCCAATAAATGAAAAAAAAAAAAAAGACCATGGCTACTAAAAAAGGAAAAAAAAATTGCAAATTTGGTTTGATTATAAATGAAAAGAACAATAATTAAAATATTTTCTTTAAAATCCAGTTTAACAGCTAAGTGTGTCAAAGAATAAAAAAAGACTGTGTTAAACCACATCACAGATTAATAACCCAGGGAAATGGGTATTAATCCCTTTCAGCTACCAGTTCTTTAGTAACATGCAACAGTTCATTCAGTGTAAGAAAAAAAAAAGGCAAAAAAAGCTGTAAATAGAATAACTGTTGTACAAGAGACTTAGGAAAAACGAGGAGAAACTATATTTTTTCTTGCAAAAGAAAATATTCGTAATGGCACATTTTCAATGACTCCCTTTTGCATTCCTACCTCTTTTGCACACTAAAAATTCCACCGGTGTCGCCCTGAGCCGGACGGAGCGTGGGAAGGGTCCAATTGCGTAAGATGTTCTTAAGGCAGCAAAGCTGGGGCTGCTTAACTGCACATACTTAAATACTCAAAATAATTAAAGAGATTAGCCAGCCACTCTCCGAGCAGAGCGTTGCCTACCTGTGGTGCAAAAGGAGCTGTTCAAACACACCCTTCTCCATGAGCATTCCGTGCTCCAAGGGCTGAGGTGGGAGACATCGACCCTTGTGTGTTTACCATGACACAGAATAGGACTGGAGCACTATTCCTAGGAGACCCATATGCTTCCAACTGGTGGAAGAATTCCCCAACCACAGAACTAATTATGCTGTATCAATAAGGTAAATATGACTCCCACCCAAAAGTTAATTTAAAGGCATAAAGTATTTTCCCTTCAGAGTCCAATGCCAGAAAACTGAACTCCTGAGGATACCTTGCAGGACTGATAGCCCTAAAGAGGCATCTGCTCAAGCTGCTGCAGTTAAAAGTTTAGCAGAAATATGTGAAGAATCCCACACTGCAGTATTTCAGATGTCAAAACACCGGAGTGTATTTTAGAAAAATCTGGGCTAATTTTGATTTTTCACATATTTACTCATAGGCTCAGACCTATGGAAGTTTGGCACAAAATACTGCATAGTAGTTAAAGCAAGTAAGGCATTATAAAATATTTGTTTCTTGAAGGGATGGTAAAAAACCCAACCAAACCACACAACAGAAGAAAAATGAAATACAGCAATGCACTGCTCTGAGGAGGCAGTCCTGTAAGTCCAGGTATATACAGCTACAGTTATCTTGACATGATTCTGAGCACGCACTCTCTTCCCATTCCCCCATACATTTTTGGGTGGGGATGTCTTTTGCTTTTGGGGGTTTGTGGCTTTTGGGTTGGTTGGTTCGGTTGCTGCGTGGAGGCTTTTTTGTTTGGATTTGGGTAAGGAGTGAGGGGGTACAGCTGTTTTGTCTTGTGTTTTTAAATAAAGTTCCCTGCCCTGTCTGCAGAGTTTTCTGTTCCTCTTGCAGTGGCAGTGCCAGTCATGAGAAGCAAGCATTGAGCAACGAGCTGGAGAGAGAACTAAGAACACGGATGCTTAGTCAACATCAGGAAACTATTTCCATTTTAGTAGTCAGGAAGCTTTTCACACGTTACTCCACAAGTCTTCCTGCCACATCCTGCTGAAGAAGAGAATCTGCTGTCATGCCACACAAATGTAAACAAGCAGATCAACAACCCCTGGATTTAATTATACTTTGTTGTTGCTGCTGCTTTTTCAGATTTGCACTTCTACTCTCCCCAGACATGTTTTCAATAGCATGCAAAGGCAACAAGCATATAATTTAGTTAGTCCAGAGCTATGCACACACTGAGTAGCCAGATGGCTACTGCAAAACAGCAAGGATAGCTGCCAACTTCTTCCTTTTCACCTTGCAGGGATCACTAGTTCCAATCTTCCCTCTACTCTGCAGCTACTGTTCGTACTGCTGGTATTGGCACCTTGAGGACTTTGATCTCCTGTCAGATTTGGGTCGAAGTACTTGAAGGTTCAGTGGCACCGGGACAAATGCACACTTTATGCACATGAACCAGTCAGATGAAAAAGCTCAGAGGTCGGCACCGAAGTTTTTCCAAAAATCCTGCTAGATTACACCCACCCAGCAACCAATGGATTTCTTACTGCAGGAGTTTCTTGCACTACCCATTTCAAAAGTGCAAGAGCAGCCCACTAAATGTCCCCTCCAACAAGCTGGTCACGGTCCATTTTCAAAACGGGTGCTTTTGCTTGTCCTCACAGCTCCCCAACGAAAAGTTATAGGTGTAACATACATAGGGGAATTTCAGAGACTTGTCTGTAACCATTCTCTAATGAAAAAGTCAAAGAAAACATTCAGTCTTTAAGATGAACTACATGGGCACTGTCTTGTGCAGAAGAAAAATTAAGCTACACAACTTTAACTTAAAAACTGCAAAATGAATCCACACAGATGGCTGCAATTAAACCACAGAATACTTGTACTTTTTGATTTGCTAAACAACATTAGACTGTGTACTGCCTTTCACTTTTGCTTTCACCTCAAAGCCCGTAAGTCACTTGCTTGACAAAATATTGTCTCACAAAAGTTCTCTCCTAAGGCACAGCCACAGAAAAAAAAGCTAAGAAATGGGAAAAATGTCTGAAAATATCTTTATAAGCTTCTGAGGCAAAGCTAAAATCAAAGCACAACAGCAAGTTGTTGCATCCAATTCCATACATGCTTCAGACGCATGTGTGATGCAATTCATGACCACACTGGTTCCAGTTCACTTCTGTGCCAAACAAAGGGACATGGTCTTCAGAATCCATCTTGAAAATGCCCAACAAGCTGTTCCTTGGGGCTCTTTTGAGCATGTCACTGGCAGACTGCATTGCTTGTGTCCTAAACCCCAGGAACACTCCTCCTCCACAGCAGGAACACTGCTCCTTCACTGCGTTCATTGCTGTGAGGGTTCAACACACCTGCCCTGAGCATCAGCCTGGCACCCACCACCAGAAACACGTGGAAACCCAGAAGAAGGACCGTGCACAAACTAGGAAATTACAGGTCTCCTGTAATGGGAGGGGAAACAGCACTAATTACAAAGTAATTAGCTTCTACTAGATGTTTAATTGTGTCATTAAAGGAGAGGCAAGAGCTGAGGTTATTGCTCTGCACTTGATATTCCTAATTCATATAACAACCATCTTCTTTGAAATGGTTGAATTGATACAGATTCTGTACCTCAGGGGGACATGACCTATATATACCCTGGTTAACGAAACGCTTGGGCAGGTATTACACCAGCATTATTTCGTACAGGCCTGCAGGAGAGAGTCCGTGGTCTCACGTAAGCTCAGTCCTCTGTACGCACAGAACAAAAATGCTGAAGTGTCAAAAAACAGCTGCAGAAGAGGGAATGGCATACAGGCGTGACCTCCATCACATTTAGGAAATTAAATATCAGACTAAATTTAGGGGCTTCTCTTTTAATTTTATGTCAGGTACATCAACATTATAAAAAGGGTCGGGTGGGAGTCATTTGATGATATTTGTACATGGGCTAATAACGATGCTACAGATAGAAATATAAAGAAAAAAAGGTGCTTCACATATGCAGATGCTTATTAATCATAACCAACAAAACACCAGAAGAACGAGAGATTAAGCGAAACAAAATTAGCGCTAATTTGGCTTTGGAAATTCTGGAGTTGTTCTTTCAGGAAGGCAACTAACTGCATGGCTACAAACTGACTAACCCAAATGCCCATGAGCAACCACCCCTGTGGGACAGTCATTCAGAGGGCAGGGTGGAGTATTCTGCCACTAATGACATATGCTAATTCCTAATTATCCTGCTATGTAACACCCTGCGGGGGTTGCAGGTTTTTCCCCTGTTAAATATCTGTCAGTTCCCCAGCTTTTTTTGGTAGGCTTTTAGAAGCAAAACAACCTCTGCCTATATTAAACAGGAAAATTAAAAAGGAAAATTACCTAGAACGAGATAATACTAGGGATGAAAGTGGCACTGGTCATGAAAAATACAGGTCACTGCCAACTCAGTGACAGAAGACTCATGAAGTTCATCTACTGGTAGGGCCAAGAGACCAATAAAGAGCGAGCTAGAAATAAACTTCAGCATCACTTTTTTTTGTGCCTCTCTCTACAGAAGTTACACAGCATAGTCAGACAGACACCAACTTTAACTACAGAGCTTCCCCAGCTACTCGGTGTGTACAGGAAAGCTTTCAATTTAAGAATACTTTCTTACTGGAAATTGTTGAAATAATTCAAGGCTATATGAAAACGAAAGCACAGCCAGGAGCCATACCATATAATCTACAAATTACATCCTCCTGTTCGACTTTCTGGGGCTCTTGTTACCAAAAATGGCCCTCTGCTCCACTTCTAGCTCCTCTTCCAGAGAGGCAAAATTTTCAAAACCAGCTACCTCTCCACACAATGCTGTGTCCAGTATGTTAGATGGTGTCCAGAGTAGGGCAACAAAGCTGGTGATGGGTCCGGAATATAAATCCTATGAGAAGCAGCTAAGAGAGCTGGGGGGAGTTTAGCCTGGAGAAAAAGAGGTTCAGGGGAGACCTTATTGCTCTCTGCAACAACCCGACAAGAGGTTGTGGCGAGGTGGGGGTCGGCCTATTCTCCCACACAACAAGCAACAGGACAAGGGGAAACAGCCTCAAGTTGCACCAAGGAAGGCTGAGGTTGAATATAGGAAAAATTTCTTCAATGTAAGAGTGACTAAGCATTAACAGGCTGCCCAGGGAAGTGGTGGAGTCACCCAGAGAACAAGGAGATGTGATACTTCGTGATATGGTTTAGCTGGCAGGGTGGTGTTCAGTTGAAGGTTGGACTTGATGCCCTTGGAGGTCTTTTCGAACCTTAATGATTCTATGATAGGACTAGTAAGTACATCAGTGCACAGAAATCATCCTGCGAGCCCTTATGCTACTGCCAGAAACAGAGGAACAGCTGGAGGTCTCTCCATCCCTGCTGTCACCCACTGGTGGCAGCCCACACAGAATTGGGGTAGTTCTCCAGAGGAGCCAAAAACTATGGCACAGTCTCTGGATATACCATAAGACAAGGTCCAAACCCCATGGACTACAAAGAGCTTTGCCTCGACATTCAGTGCTGTTAGTGTGAACATTGCTTTTGCCATCAAATTTTTGGCAAGTATCAAGTGCTATTATTGATTTGCAACCTGCAGCATACCCAACAGTAATATGCAGTTTAAAAACTTGATAGAGTGTTGCATTTATATAAAACCCTTGTACATAAGTGATGTGATGTCTGCAGTTTTTCAAAGAAGTCATGAAATGCACATGTTCAAAAGTTATCATGGAATTAAGTTTTATTGAAAGAAAGTAATAAAAATGACAAAAAAAACCCTGTTCCAATTCAATTCCTAGAATCAGCTTTGGGCAATTAAAATACCTTTTATATTCACATTAATTTTGAATCTTCAACATTAAAATAAGGTTGTGTGCACTACACTTGAACAATAAAGGATATTCTTGTGAAAGACTTCATCATGAAGTATTTGCTGTTTTTAAATACTTTGAACACTTAGAAGGATTTACTGTAAGGGCGAGACCCTATCATTCTTAAAAACATCCAAGAAGGCATTCAAAACAATGCAATTCTGGATAAAGGGAACCATGTAAAGACGTATTTCGTGAGAGACTGTTGCACTGTCCTGGGACAACAGAAATATCCTTGGTATTTACAATGGGGGAAATGTTCTTAAGGCAACATCATAGTCTCAGAATGCAACTTCTTGAAAATCTTATCTGTGAAATGCTTTTGGCTTGCTTCTCTCAGGCCCCTAAGCCCATCTCACTTGTTAGAAGCTATTTTATTTAGTCCAAACAAAAAATCCCTTCAAAACATTAGCAGGATCAAGGACCTTCAAATACACAGTACAAAATTTATCAGTCTAGACATTTCAGGCAACTTATTTTCATACAAGGTGTAATTTTACTCAGTTACATCCCAAGTAATTGTTTTTATGTCAGACACCTCTACCACTTTCCAACTGGCTCCTGAATTCAAAAAAGGGTGTTTTTTTTCTTGTCAACGTTCTGGTTTTTAATTCCATAGCATTTCCTTGCTGGCTTTGGTCTGAATCCACGAGTTAAGTACCCTAGAGGTGCTTACATGATTTATTTTCACAGGCTCAACCTGCTTGATTTTCAGATCAGCTGAGAAAGTTTTTGCCTCCTGTGGCTCACTGGACGAGCCCCCAGCTGTGGCACATCCTCTCCCTTTCACAGCTCGGCCAGTCTTTGTGTACTCAGTCACGTAAAAGACTTTCCCCACGTCTTCTCCTCACTCCTGCTGGCTGCTGTGGGCTGATGCAGAAGACAGCCTTCACCCTCAAAACACTTCTTCAAACACAAGGATGTCAGATGGGGCAGACAGGGGCTGATGCACAGACTTTGCTTTCAATCCTGCTGATTTACATCTAGCACTATCTGCTCTTACAACAGAAATGCACAGCCACATTTTCAAAAGAGGCCCAGTGGGAGCAATTAGACACAATATTTACAGTTACAACAGTGCAGATACTACTGATATTTTCTGCACCTAAGATATCTGATACATCCCCACTCACGTACACACAGATGAGCAGATCTTTGTGACATAAATATCAGTGCAGTAAAAAAAAAAAAAAAAAAGAATCACA
>VZRE01005237.1:166564-189613 GCA_013396775.1 Cephalopterus ornatus | reverse complement strand
ATTTCAGTAGACCAAAACCTTAGCCATGACAAACAGGTCTATCATTCAACCTCAGATAAAGGCGACACAACAAGAACTAAGAGCTTCTCTCCCTTCAAAATTATCAAAGAATTTCCCTTCTGCTCGAACCGAAACAATCTGAAGACCAAGAGAACGCTCATCTGAACTCTGATTTAAGTTGTTGCTCCAGCCATCACGATTAACTTGAAATCTGGGCTGACATTACTAGAATCTCCACAGTACCTTCCAATGCTTCATGTGTTAACCCAGCTTATGTTACTCAGAAAATCTCTAGCTCAGAAAAACAACCAACTTGAAGGCTGGATGTCATTTCATCCAGTCCCAACCCCATGATTCTCCTCTGGATCTTCAGAGAGGATTTTTAAAAACAACAAACAAACAACCCCAAAGTTGCAAAATTACAGTAATCCTGCCATTCTTTTTTACATAAAAATTAAAAAAACGAACACAACAAAACCAAAAACCCCACACCATTACCAAAAAATCTACTCTTATTTTCTGCTTCTATGAACAGAGAATAATAAGGTATTAAACACCACATTATGTTGACTAGAAAATAATGAGAGAATTGAAAATACATTTGTTATCAAACAGCTACATAAACATGAAGTTATGATGAGCTAAGATTGCCACTCCTGGATTATACTCATAATGGTTTTGGTTAGGTGCTAGTAATCATGAACTAGAAGTTTAAAATGGGAATCCAATGAAAAAATTAATGAGCAGTATGCAAAAAGTGCAAACAAAGTCTTGCCAAATCAATAAAGCAATTTGTTCGCAGACACAAGCCACAAAACCTTATCTTCACATGAAGTTCCGTTTGCTCAGATAAGGAAAGAAACCAGCACTCACAGCTCTGCAACTTTAAAAGGGGGGGGGGGAACAAAACCCTGCTAAGTGTCTCAATTCACTTGTAATGGCAATTCCTTACATTATCAGGACTTTCTTATATATCCTACTGACAGTAACCATGCTCACAGTAGAGCAGCTGACTTTGAACACGCTGACCTTGAGCAAGCAAATGACCTTAGCAGCATGTACTTCTGGCTTATTTCACTGCAACAGCGAAACAGCCTCACCATCTATAGAAGTCTAGAGTCTCTGGCCACCACCCCTGACTATTTTAAGATATCCCAATACACTTCAGTGATGCACAGTTCAAAGTGATAGAATAACATCTGCTAGCATGTTGAAGTGCAAGTTGTTTACAGAGGCATTTTTAGCTTGCTCTCACACTGTGCTTCCCTAACTGACAGAAAAATCGATTTATTAATAGAGCTTTGCCTCTCATTTAAATACCTAAACCCACAAATTTAATAAATATCGAGCAAGAATTTTAGGCATTGTGAAAGGAGAAAAAAAACAAGACATCCCACTCTAGATAAAGCTTATTTAGAAACTTCAAGTATGTGACAGTAAAGGGTGGACTTGAAAAGACACTTGCTTCCTGAGATGTCAATTTTGCACAACTTCTCCCCTTGGTCACTACTGTAAAGAAAATCTGTATTTGTGTATTTGTGTATAGGTATTTGTGTACAGGTTTTTAACTGCTATTGTAAACATACAGAAGTTGTACATTGATCTGATGTTAGGAGAAGATAATAATCACGTTACTCGGATGCAACGTTGTGTTACTGAGTCATAATAACCCATCCTGCTGACAACCCAAACCTAGAAAGATAAAACATTCCATTTTAAAAAAACTCACTCTAGGGAGTCACTGTCAGCCTGTGTTCTCTGGAATCCCTGGAATGACAAGGACTACGTCTAACCAAGTGACAAAGGCCACTGAGAAAACAAGCCTCTCTGGAAATTTATGGGCAGGAGAATTTTTTTTCTAATTTTGAAGGAATGTGTGTAAGAAATCAAATAAATTGACTAAGTTTGAGGGGGGAAAAAACCAGCATAGGCCGTTGTTGCTTTATTCTGAACCTTAGCATGAAGAAGTCGTAAGTAAGAGAGCTGTTCTAGTACAACAGCCTCAGAGCACACACTGCCCTCCTCACAGGAGCCCAGCTCATGAGCAGTAATTAAGCCACACAGTTCAACTACGTCATTGTTTTTCCAAAACCCTTTAAAACAGGAGAGATCATATCAGATCAAATCACTCTTTGAGCCACCACAGAACTGACTGGGCAAGCGAAAACAGTGTCAGGAGCACAGGACACAACAACAGTCACTCTTCCTATGTCCTCTCTGATCCTTCATAGTAAAGGAGGGCAAGAGAAGGAGAGGAGGGAAAAGCCAGCTCTCATCCACCAGGAATACATCCAACAGCGATTTTTCCATCTCTGAGCTCCATTGCAACACTATTGACATTTGGCATTTTGTCTGGAACAACTCTGTTGATTAGCAACTACCCTTAGCTGGAAGGCTGGAGGGAGAAGATCACTGTCCGATTCAGGAATGATTTGACTCCACTGAGTGCATCTACTTCCATCACCTGCTTTTCCTTACGAGTGCACTGCTGAATACCTGGGATCGTATCTGACTACTGTCACCAGCGGCGCAGAAAAACACTTCCAAGCTACATGTCTCTTAATAACCAGACACCTTCCATTCTGCCAGCTCTGAAGTTGTCCACCAGCCTACTGCAGGTTCAGCTGGTGCCCCATGTAATATGGAGATCAATTATATTGCTTCCCACACATCTCATTTTCCCAATGAATTTGACTATGCTAATCAGCACTTTGCATACAGACCACTGGATGCCAAAAGGAACATCCTTCCATCAGGGAACTGAGTGCTTGTTCTCCAAATATATTTTCAAGTAAAGTTTCCAGCTGTAGTCTAGCAGCAGTATAATCTGGCACACCATGGAGATGATGTTTTCTTTGGAGACAGGAGTTGAAATAACCATCGAGGCAGCCACAAGGGCAACCAGACGAGCCACTGTTCCAGTCCCTTTTGGGAGGCTGTGCAACCAGGAGCACGCAGTGAACTGCACACTCACTCCTACACCTGCAGTGGGCTCCTGTTAAGTCCATGATACAAGAAGGATTTTATGAATGATGAGCTTTGTAAGGTTTACTGAAATCTCATTTTCAAAGTCCTCCTGGGAAAACAACCCAAATTAAATCAACATGAAGGTGATTCCCTGTGGGGAAAAAAAAAAAAGTCTTATCTCTGAATGCAACACTTCCCATGACAACAGATATGAAGATAAGTTGGCCCCTTGAAGCCAATGGACAGGACTACCTTGATCATTTCAGATCATCTGACTATTCTTGGAGGGTGCTGCCTTTTCGAAGCCCCTCTTCTCATACATATTTCCCTAAATGCATCTCACCTCAGGAGAGAGGCAAAACAAAGGCAAATGACTTCCAGAGGGAAATGCCATGCTCTGGGGAACTTTCTGCCTTGCCAGATGAGCGCAAAAAGACCAGATTTAGAAATAAATGTTTTCACTCCGCTGCTCCACAGCCTCACTGTGCAATAAGGGGAGAAAGAAGCTTTCCTTTTGGGATGCAGCACTGCCCTTTTCATGATTTGGGGCACAGCTGACCAAAAGAACAGGAACATACTGATCATACCATGCCCATAAATGACAAAAGCTGCATCACCTACACTGTATGTAAGGGCATTTTCTTTTGAAAATGTACACACTGCCTAGTTATTTACCTCCCTAGATCGCTCGCGAAAGGTCAACAGTCTTAACGTGTGAGGCCAGCAGCAAAGAAAAGGCTTCAAATACCAGATCTCTCTAGTCCACAGCTATTAAAATCCAGAGCAGCATAAAAACAGCATGTAGGCACAGACACTGTCTTTTAGGGAGAGAGTACAGAGAATAACATTTCATCTTTTAAACAAAAAAAAATAATCATCTGTGACTTCAGACGGCGTGTTGGGGTTGGTATTTATTCATATCCATACTCTACAATTTCTAGCAATACAAGAGCCAGGAGTTTCCAAAAGGTAATGAAATGTCAAAATCTGTTTTTCATACTTGTTTTAACCATTTTCTTACTTTCTCTTTGCTTGACATAGCTGAAACAGGAACAGGAAGACAAGTCATTATCACTCCATCCGGATTGTCTCCATTTTTCTACCTGTTTCTACCCTTTTAAAATTCAATTAGTCTCACTTTTTTAGGACCTCTCCTCATACGAAAGCACTGTAATATTTCCAATAGTCATCATTATGTCACCTCTCCTTCTGCTACAGGCTAAGTAGCTGCCCATTATCCATTCACCCAGCTGTACTATGTTCCATGCCTTAAGTCCTAATCCTCTTATTACTTATTTTTCCAATTCATTACTCACTTCCTCTTAGGGATGCAAAGTAGTGACACCAGCATTCAAAATAAACACCATAACACTTGAACACTTGAAGTCCATTCTCCCAATCATTAGCTCACTATGGTCCCAAAAACAAAAAAAAAGTAGTGATAAGATTGGGGGGAAAAAACCAACAAACAACCTTTTCTCTGCAGTCCTGCTTCCCCTCAATCTACGTCGTCATTTAAGGGCATCTCATTCCATCCTCTTCCTGAACCTCAGATCCTAATATAGTCATTTTAAAACAAAATGTTTCCTCTTATTAACTTTCTTCAAACTCTCTCTGGCTGAGTGCTATTACACATCAGAAAAGGCCAGGTTCCCATCACATTTACTTGGGAAATATCCACAGAGATGTCAAAACCAGCACATTCTGCCTGTCACTTAAAGCAAACCTCATGCATTGTCATCTCTGACCAGGCAAGGATCCCCACTGTAACAGTTAAAAGTAAAAATCATGCCAGTACACATCCAGCTTAGCAGAGAAACCATTTTCAAAGATTGTACACAAGCATACAATGTGATCACGCTAATAAAAAGAGGTGCTGTAGTGAACCACCATTTTTTAAAAAACACTTCCAATTGGAACTCGAATTGGATTAACTTCACTTGAAGTTTTCAATAAAAAAAACTATTTAAACGACTGCTTTCTTGTTAAATAACTTAAAACAAACACATACCACCACTGAGCTTAAGGGTAAAAAAGAAAAAATGTGGGAGAAAATAAATTTCAATAGCAGTCCCAATTGCTCCTTGATTTTTTTTTAAAGGTTTTGTTTCAACATACCATAGTTAAACAAGTCAAACCTGCACTATCACTCCCAGCCTTTTCCAATACAAAAAGCATTTCAGTACAGTGATATTTTATGAAGTACCTCTTCATTTTATTGACAAAAAGCACAGTCTCTTGCAAAATAAATTCCAACTCAATATAATGTATTCTCTGAAGGCCCTTCTCAGTCTTCTTTAAGGTTTTTTCTCTTCCCTGGCATCCTCTATTTTGAGAACTTTTGAATCAAATCCCTATTTTCTGATATTATTTACACTAGTCAGGTACTTCCAAAAGAATAAAGAGAAATGTTGACAAACGGTCAAGCTACACAGAGTTAATCGGAATCACACAACTGGTAGAGAGCTATGCATCTGTGATGAAATCCAGCATGCTAAAAACCTTTTCAGTCGTAAAACTTTCGCTGAAAATAATCTAGATATATAGTATTTTTTTTTAAATTATCTCAACCATGATTTAGATATTCATATAAATATAATACCAAAACCACTCAAGTAGATGGACCCTAACCTTTCTTCTATGTCCTTTTTTGTTTCCAAAAATTACTGACCTAAATGCTACTTTATAGAAGGATTATAAAACTATACAAGACAAAGAATATGATCTTCTACTGAGCAGCCCGAATATTTACAAAGCACTTACATGCAACCTAGTAACTAAGCAATTTTAGGAGCATATGCCATATTAAGTATATGAACATCATTCAACATCACTGAGGTAACACAAATCTTATCTTATTCTGGGGGGATGATATTTTTGAAAGTACCTCCACAAGGATCCCCACTTATTCACACTTCAGTGCAACACATGCATCCAAAATGCACTGAAGGTGCCAAGGAGTTGCACATTGACCCTGCGAGCACATGGACCTGCTCAACCCAGTGAGCAGGTCAAAATGCTGTATAAAACTATAGCTGCAAAGGAAACAGCAAGTCAAGTAAAACAGAACTACAGCTACTACATTTTTATGTAGGCTACTAAATAAGCACAACAACACTGTGTCCACTGAGCCATCTGAAGCAGAACAAAACCAACATCTGAAAGCAGCTAGTTGAGACTGAAGTGCTACAATAGGACCACCCAGTCCGGCTGTCCGCACACTCCCCTTCATCAGCGACGGAGGAGGGAGAAGTGGCAGCAGCTCACAATACTCTGTAATTGCTTCAATAAATAAAAAAGCCAAAAATAGGTAAGAAAACATCCTCAGACCATACACCTTGAGTATCTGCTGGATTACAAATCTGTACAGAAGAGCTGATGTTAAGACAGTTGCCCTTGTCTAGAACCTCACAGAATTCATGCCATCTTCAAGCCTGGCCCATTTCCATCCTGAGGGCCCAAACGCACAGTATCTGATGTGGGGTACACCTATTGCACCAAAATGGACCCTCTAGTGGCTTAATTTCTTATTCCCTCTCATGCAAATTTTTGTATAACGTGGGCGTGCATCAATCCATATCGTTTCCCAATTTAATTTTCTTCTGATGAACCCTGTGTAGTTTTTAAACCCTTTGCTGCAGTTTGCAATTAAGTAATAGAGAACGCAGGTGATGAACTGGAATATTTTATGTGAGCACTGTACATGAAGTGTTCTTGTTTACAAGCTACAGCCAAAAAATAGTTAGATCCTTCCGGTAGGAACTCCAGTCACACACTGCATCAAGCCTAGAATTGCACTGCACAAGTTTTTCTTTCCAGAATGAATAGCCATAAAATATTTTACATTTTCTTCAAAGTACTCATTATCCTAGTTTACTAGCTTTTCACTGAATTGGCAGACAGGCAATACACAGGGAATGCTATTGCCAGTGATGCAGAGCAGAACTGAAAAAGGTCTTCAATCAAGAAAAGTCCAGCTTACGAGGAAGACAAAAGGACTAAATATTGGTAATTTTTGAATGTCACACAGATTGGATAATTATATGAAGAAAGGTTTGAAAAACAAACAAACAAAAATATCAAAAGCATACATCCATTTTGAGGCAAATGTAGAATGCAACCATGTATCAAAATCACTTTAAATGTCTGCCTGGTATCACCTTAAACATTTAAGTATCCTATCACTCACTAACTCCAGCTGAAATCCACTGCTGCTGAAGGCACTCAGAATGGAGTTTCTAAGAACTAGGGAAAACATTTACAAGTTCTGGAGAAAAATAGAGGCATTTACATAATCTTTGGCAACAGGATACAGCAGTATGGCACGTCTAGCTCACTGTCCAGCTGCTTACAGGAAAAAACCCATCCTCATGTTAGGAAGGCAGGAAAGGCATCCTAAACAAGCAAGAGAAGGATAATTTTTTTTCTCTTTTCCTTTTAAAAAGTCTCATCGGCAGTCTTAAAATAACAGTAAGTGATGACTTCAGAATGCAACACAAAACATACTTCCAGAAAAAAAAAAAAAAATCAAGACTGTAAAAACATTCAAAACAACTATTCACATTCAAAATGGTAACCAGCCACTTTACCTCCGTATGGCCTATGTTCTTAGATGGTTCTTATTTTTCCTAAATTATTCTTATTATTTACCTGGAAAAATAATTCCTTAAGCCATTAACTTTAATAAATGCTAAAACCTTGTTCCATTGAAGGTTAAAAAACATTAAAGTAAGGGACACCTACCTGTAATACCGAGACTGTAAATAAGTTGAACAAATAGTCTTTGATACATGGCTGGCAGACCCGAAGTCTATCACTTTGACCCGGTAAGGCTGCCGAACAGGATCCACCAACATAATGTTCTCTGGTTTGAGGTCAGCATGGATTAAACCCAGACTTTTTAGTTTTTTCAGTGCAGTGGCCACCTGTTGCAGAATAGGCCGTATTACTTTCAGTTGCAGAGGGCTGAATTTGTTTTGTTTCAGGAAGTCGTACAAATTCTGTTCCAACATCTCAAAAACCAGACAAGTGTGGTTACGATGCTGAAAGCACTCATAGGCTCTCACGAAGTTAAATTCATCAGCGTTTTCAGTGCTCAGCCTCGCTAAGATGCTCACTTCTATTTGCCCTTGGCGTGCATACGATGGATGATTCTTCAAGATTTTGATTGCCACAATCTCATTTGTCCCCCTTTTCCAGCACTTCACTACTTGTCCAAAGGTCCCTCGCCCAAGGAAATCCAGAACCTCGTACGTATTTTTCACGGAGCACAACACCTCATGCTGCACTAACTGGTAATCTCCATCTCCGCTTGTGCCACTCGGTTTCGCAGTCGCAGCCGTTGTCACAACCGTCACTGGGTTCCCCACGTTGGTTTGCAACATTGCAGGCAGGATGGACAGTTCATCGACAATCTGCATCGTGCTGTTCTGATTATCCAGCTCTTCACTCTTACGCTTCAATCCACATCGCTGGGGTCCTTCCAGGATATCCGACCGGCTTCCTTGCGTCCCAGTCCGCGGTGCCTCTAACTGAGGTTGCTGCACCCACGCTGCCAACGCTTTTGTAGCACCTCCAGTATTTTTTAAAGCAACAGCATTTGACTGCAACCAAAAGCTCTGTCCTCGAGGTCTATCAAATGGGTTTTTAGTCTGAAAGAAAGTACTAACCCTGTGGGGAGAAATTCCAAAGTTTTTACCATTCACGTAGATTTGCGGGTAGGTTCTTTCGTGGTACACGCAACTGCTTGGTTCTAGTTTGAGTTTCTTCACACTACAAAAGGCACTTGACTGGGTTTGATAAACATATGGTGGATAGACCAAGACTTGTGAGGCCATACCTATAGAGAAGATAAAAAGAAAAAACAAGTGAAAATTCTACACACATCCACGCTTCGCAGCAGCTGCTTTAAAAAAAATCAGGACACGAGTACATTCTCCAAACGAGCCAGTCTAAAGTTGTTGCGTATTTAGTTTTTTGTGGCTGATACAAGGCCCTTATGCCTTACCAGAGCACACACTTCAGCACACAAGGACTTTGACAGCAGCAGGTTACTGCAGTTAAGAGCACAGGGCAGGACTGGGATAATCTGCAGCAGGCCACTGCCTGTAATTTTTCACACATGGGACCTACCTTTGTGCTATTAAAAACTCGGGTTTCATTTAAAACCTCCCAACCATTTCTACATACAAAAGTACCATAGTGTTCAGCAACATAACTGAAAACCACATTCAAATATTTATCACAGATGACATAAAACATCCCAGAAATTCTTAGCTGTGGAAGCACCTTCAGGCTTCAGAGAACAGACAGACAATGACACAAAGCTGGAAGAATTTCACTGTGATGAAAGCGAAAGTGATCAAGCCATGTGATGGGGCCCAAAATAACTTAGGGGCACGTGTATGTACACATAAACAACCACAACTTTCCAGTAAATTACGATGTACAGTAATCTAACCCATTCACGAAAGGCAGGTGCTCTTCCCAAGTTATATTCCACCCCACTGCAGAAGTCCCCTTATCAGTGACGCAGTTGTAGGGGGTAGAAGCACTGAGTTTAACTTCCAGGTTTCCTCTTTCCACTGACCCTGCTGTCCCCTTCCAAACCTGTCAAACACACCAGCCTTAGACTTTTCTGTCATGTAATGCCAAACACTGAGAAAAAGGCCCTGGATGGACCCCAGTGTAACTGACTACAAAGTTTCACAGAAGTTAAGGAAGTTATACCAGTCTGATCAGCTCCCAGAGACAAATTCAACACCAATAATACCTTAATTAAATCACTTAATCATACCAAGCACATGAAAATTCTGTTAATAGGTATTTAAATTGCAGATGAGTCACAGAAAACTTGAGCCAGACGTTGCAATGACTCTGATCAAATGAAAACTAACCAAACGCACAGCATAATTATTCTGAAGCTGCGATTTGATTTATGCAAATTTGCATTTAGATATCTTAAGAGCAATTAAAATAATCATACCAACACCTCGGTTTAGCATCCTCTAATGGGTTTTGTCCCAGCTGCAGCAGGAAACTTCAAAGCCCTTTCCTCCCCAAAGCTGTTTGCCCGGAGCCAGATGATGGAGAAGGCTGGAGACAGCCAGCAGCTGGGCCCTCTCACCACCAAACGTGATGGGACTGCCACTGGCCTCCTGCTTCACACCAAGAATTTAAGACTAACTATTAACCTCAAAACACAGGTAAAAATTCCCCAAGTTCTTGAATCCTCTCCTAAACAACATACCCATTACAACATGCCTAGTGCACAGCATAAGCGTATTATTGACTATGGGACTTACCCTCTTTTCTATAATAATTATATTTAAATAATACACAGTTCAGGCCAACCCAAACCTTCTGTCAGCAGCCTATACCATTCCTCCAGTTCTTCTGGGATAACTCAAATACCATATTTGCCACATTTACTCCAAAGACACCAAAATATCAAAATAATGTTTGGTTTTGTTGTTTGGTTTTTTTTTCCTTAAAATTTTTTCAAGGTTCCTGCTAAAAAATGCTCTGCTTGCTTTTTCACCAGAATCCCTGCTTACTCTTTGACATGCATGTGCATGACAGAAGTAAAATATTCAAAAGTGTAAGTTTTCCATAGCTCATGCTGTTCAAACCAGTCCAGAAGGTCTGGAAGCACACAGTCCCCGCCTTCTCTTTAACATTAATTTCAGTTGGACAAAAAAACCCAGGCTATCTATCATCTTTCAGAGTCTGCGTGTTTCTTACAGATTTAACTACATGACCCTGAACTCCAACCACAGTAACAGCTCTGTTCTCAGATAAGAAGTGTTTACTGAGTTATCACAAGAACATTTGCAGCAACCCCCCCCCCCAAAAAAAAAATACAATTAAGCATTAAATAGAAGAGATAACATACCCTGGAAGAACAATCTTTGATATACAATAATGAAACGAACTAAATCAGACAACTAAAAAAGAGTAAAATTTTACTCCAGAAAAATAAAAATGGTCTTGGGTTTTTGTAGAAGCACCTAATTTCTTCCCTTCCCCTAAACGCTTCTTCGTTAGCCCCATTATTTTGCTCATTTTTTTTTGAACATACACTTCAAGGTGTCGATCTCGTTTGGACAAGCTACAGTGTCTTCGTATGACCAATGAACGGGGTGTTCCTGTGAAAACAGGCACATGAAAATCCTGCACCTGAGACTGCTTCAAGACCCCTGCCACGCACTCATATGTCGTGCTCAGTACACATTTCAGACAGGAGCACCTTCTTCACTGTACATTAACTTATATGCAGTGAAATCCAACAGAACAGCATGTAACTGTCCAACACAACCAGTTTCTGGAGGCCTCTGTTTTGAGAAGCTAAGTTTATAAATAGAATTGATTTCCCCCTACCCGGACGAAAACAAAGCCCCACAGTCAGCAGAGCTGCACAACAAACCTTGAAGAGAAAGGGAAAATACCACAACAGCCTCTACTATAACAGCACTGCCATAGTGTGGGGGCTTTTTTGTTGGTTTGAGGTTGTGGGTGGTTTGGTTTTTTGGTTCTGTTTTTTTCCTGTGTTGGTTTGTTTGTGGGGATTGGGAGCTTTTTTTTTTTTTTTACTATTTTGAGGGATTCAGGTTACAATGCAATCCTATGTATAGCTACACTGGAAAGAGTTATCATGTTGCAGGGTTTTTTTGTTGTAATTTTTTTTTTACCAGGTCTCTTAGCAGAAGAAAACAATATAGCATATTTCCACCTACCAGAGTGGATCTTTCTTCCCCCCCTTGCCACAAAATATTTCACTGAGTTTTTCTGCACACTTCTTAGAGAGACTATTACCACTTCCTCATACAAATTGAAGCTTGTCAGGCTACATCTCCATTAACAAGTCCAGCAGCAGAGTAAGAGAGGGACGTGTAGAGCAAGGCAGCCAATGCTAAAGGAAAAAAAAACTCCTTCTGTGCTTATTTCGGGGAGGTTACTTGAGCCCAAACACTCATGAGCACCTGGTGCATGTCTTCCATTTTAAAATTTAAAAATTTTAAAAAACCAAAGGCATGCACTAGAAGACCCCTTCAGAAAGCAAATCAAAGCAGAGTAAACAAAACCATAATATGGACTGAAAAGTGCAATCCCCAGGTGACATACCACAGGTAGCCTCCGGCTACTCAAGTAGCTTCAGACTTGTCTCTCAGTTTTAGTTACAGAGAAGCCCGTCTGTTCCCCCTATACCCATTTTAAAAGTTCTCTTCTCCTCCCTCAAGTGCAAGGAGACCATCATAATTTCCCTCCAGCACAGTGACTGCTCCTGGGCAGTGGCACACACAAGCTGAAGCTGACTCCAGAGTTGTCCAGTTTGTATTCTCCAATACTGAGGCTGCCTCACGTGCCAGACACTGCCAGTGAATACTGCAGGGGATGTGGAAGAGAAAGGCTGTCTCGAGACACCTACCAACTACTGTTACCTCTAGACAGGCTTCCTTCCAAGGAATGAGTCTGCTTGGTTTGAAGCACGGAGAACTGGGAAGACTACATTTGGCTTATTAAACATTAAACTACATAAAATGTGTGACTTCTCATCAGAGTTAAGACTGGGAATTCTGTGCTTCTGAAGAAAGTACCAACAAACTAATGAAGTAAGTAAACTCATTGTTAATTCATTTAAATAAATTAATAAATGCACTTTCACGAAGTAACATCAATGAATAGGAGGCACTTCACGATTTGCCCCCCCCAGTCAGGCTTCTTTCTACAGAAACCAAGTAGCAAACCACACAGACGTGTCTCAGCAAAATGAAACCCCTCTGCTTAACATCTTGCTAATGTTCACCTAACTGTAACAATGCTGGCAGTCCTAGGCAAATTCAGGAACATGACCAACTTGGCAGACTGTGACAACCCCGACAAGCACAGGCTGTTTCAGGCCTGACCACAATTAATAATTAACCATACGCTGACATTTCCTCATGACCGAGTAAGGGGGGTGTGTAGCAGAGTAACTAGCTAGAAAGGCCACCAGCTGAAGAGAAATTGCCACACTACATCCTTAATTCGTCTGCACAACACAGAGCTCCTTTTGCCTGCCCCGAGCCGTGCAATCACCGTGTTGTTGCTGCCGTAGTAAATCCCCGGCAGGCAAAGCCCAGCCAGCGGCACCCAACTAATAGCAGAGTTAAATTGTAACTCAAGAAAACTTGTTTTCCAACTTCTTGAGGGCCTTCATCGGCAAGAACCGGTTCCAACACACTCGCACCCTCCTCGCAGTGCAGCTGGGCATCCAGGGAGGCTTTCGGAAAGCTCAGTAACTTCCAGCAAATGCTCGATTTGAGCAGCGGAACTTACGCAATGTTTTGTTGACATTATGCATCACTTTGGAAACACTAAGGATACTAACTGCCGTTTTTCCCAGGTAAAACAATTGTTCTTTTCGTATTAGGTGCCACCCAACTTCGCAAGTTATTTAGCAAATCGAAAGCTGAATTAGTTGCCCTCTCTTTCCCCCCAAAAGAAACTTAATTACCAGCAGTAGCAGCACCTCTATGTCATTGTTTATTTTGGATATGTAGCCGAACAAGCTGTACTGATGCGAGTACTTTCATACCCAAGACCCGTTCACCCTGAGGAATTCCCTTACTCCAGCTGTACGATTAATAACAAAGCACTGGCAATTGAGGTTTTGTGCAATTTATACAGGAAAACATCCACAGACAGTGCAAAGTGTCCAGAGAGTCCCACCCTCCGGCCACCTCGAAACCAGCTCTGTGAGCAGACCTGTGACCCACGGAACGAAGGGAGCAGAGCAAAGGAGAAAGCAAGGAGCTGTTTCAAGTAACACATGCCATGTGAATCGTTTCCTTGCATAACCACAGAGGCAATTCTGGACATGAACTGCACGGGCACACACACACACACACACTCCACCACAGAGAACTGGTGATGAACTCTGAGATGCAGAGGCAGCTGATGATGCCTCACAAAAAAAGCCAACACCCGGTTCCAGGGGTAGCAACCAGAGGCATACAAATTTACTGACAAAAGAAATTATTACAATCTTTGACTAAAACACACAAGACATTTCAGAGCTCCAGAATTTTGGCCCATCGTACACCAAGAAAATTCAGTTGAGCCGATGGTAGCCTTTGACCAACATAAAACCTCAGTCCTGCACAGGTCAGTGGCAAAGGTCGAGGCTGAAAGGCCAAAGGTTGGCTTGCAAGCTTGGGGAGAGTCTTAGTTGGAAGCAAAGGATATAATTATTAAATTTTGCATTTGTAAAACTTAGTTACTAACCACCTAAGAGAAATGTTACAGAGCTGACTTTAGTTTTGTACAACAGAGATATGTTTAGTCAGACACTACCAATGTTGCATTAATACCAGAAACTAAAAATCTAAATTCATGTAAGTATGACACAAACTAGTCTCAATTGCACCATTGTCTCAATACTCGGAGGCAGAACTGACGCCATACACTGAACACATATTTTATATAAAATATCAGAGCGAACTCCTATGACTCAACACTGTTGTTAGTGCCAGTAGCAGTACTCAAGAATACAATTGCTGTATTCATATTTTCCACAAATATCAAGAGCTAAATCTTGTGATATGACTGCAATCATAGCTAAAAAGATAAATGAAACAATACTTCAAGCACTTATTTTTCTTCTGGGCAAGATGCTGTCGTCCAACTGAAAAGCAAGCACAAGCAGAGCAGTATGAGCCATCAGCCCTGAATGAGAACATGCCCTCCAAATCAGAATGTGCCACCATCAACACAAACAGTGCATTTCAACCAGCCAGGGCTTTGCCAGCCTAATCTCTTCTTTTAAAAGGCTAATTCTTTTAGAACCTGGAAACAGCAGGCACACTGAAATAAAAGTCCAGAACAGTGGTATTTAGGAGAGCCCACACCTTCGGGTTCTGCACCACAGTAGTGCTGAAGGATCTATTCAAACTACTGCTTCTGTCTGTCACAGGAGCAAGAAGGATCGAGGTGAGTCGAGAGGCAGGGCATAAAGCCACACTTCGTCCATTGCTGTATTTCCAAAAGATTTTGCCACCTTCCCCAAGGCAGAAATAAAATTTGATAGAGGGGATTAGCCCAAACTGCCTGTTGGTATATCACCTGTTCAAATGCCACTGTCTTTTTAAAACAAACAAACTTCTTACACGTGTATGCCAGTTTTCCCCTTCTAATTTCCAGTAATCTTATTTTTATTTCATTGCTTAATTTTGCATTCTTAAGTCTGCTGGGCTTTTGTTAGGAATAGAATCGGACCAACCCCAATAAGCAATTTATTTAGAAGCTTCATTTTAGCACAGCTCTAGACAGCATCAAATGCAGCTCCTGTAAGGCCACAAATCAAGAGGGCTGTTTGCCTTGTAGATACCTCACCTCCACAGAACAGCTGGCATGCCAGCACATCTGCATGCACATCAAGGGGTCCTACTTACCTAAAGTCCATCAAGTCCTCTAAACTATTCAAAGTGGAGGAAATTCATCCAAAACTGTCTTTCTCCTTCTTATCATAAAAGATTTTCACCTGGACAAAACAAAAAAATGCACCGCACACCAGTACAACACCACAAAATTACTGTTCTCCCCACAGGACTTGCACAAGTAAGTTTGCAACAGCACACACACAGATAGCCTGTCGAGCTCATTAAGTCTGAGACGTGATGCAAAAATTTGCAAATCAGGCCCTCCTGTACCAAGGAGGTGAACAGAACTGTTGTCTGCACACTGAGAATTATTTGTGTTAAAACTTTCCCCCCAAATACATGGGGGGGGGAATCTCCTTCTGCAATAAAAATACTAGAGTAAATAAGAACCTTAGCCTTGTTTTTCGTTTGTTTTAGATCTGACTTAACTGTAAAATAATTAAGGCATCTAAGCCAACGTGCTTACCTTGATTGATCCTTTTCTGCTGCAGTTTTCAGGTCAGTTGCCTCAGCTACATCCAGTAACAACTTTCAAACATATATACACTAAGATAAATATACATACACATAGTAAGTATATGTTTGAAAGGTATCTGTATATAATAAGACAAAAAATACCAAAACCTTAAGTCCCAATATTTTTCTCATAATAAAAAATTCCTTATTTAAAAGTGATTTCATTATTCTGCCTTTATATAACAGGTGTTTTTCTTTCATTGTAAGCAACATTGTCACGAAAATAGCATTGGTTGCTTACTGAAAACAGCTGTACAAATTAGACTCGGCACACGTAGAACAATAAAGAAAGAAGAGAGGGAAAAGAGGTGTTTACCACTTTTTTCAGATTTCTAAGGATGCAGAGGAAGCAGCATTTCCTACAGGTAAATATCAGTGCATTAGAAATGCACACTGTCTCACTGAAGGATCAGCCTCTTGTCTCCTAACGAATCAATAGCAGCAGTAACCCACATTATAATGTTTCCCAAAGCCACCAGTGCAAGAGATTTCTCCCTCTTCTCTATGCAGAGAAACTTATTGATTTAACTCTACAGAAAGGCAAAAAGAAAGGCGAGATTACATGCAGCACATGACCCCACTAGCTGGGGGTCGTAAAATAATACTGATAAATGTGCATCCCTTTTTCCACTGTGGTATTCCCTTCCATGTTTAATAATCTTCCCATTTGTGGCATAAATAAACTTTGAACAGTCATTCTTGGTTTAGTCTTCAAAAGAATGTTTAGACATCTCTGCAACCGAGTTTTAAAAACACATTTAGTCTCAAAGAACACTCGTCCCAAAGAGCTTCCAAAGTATTTCTTGAGAAAAACTCCCACCGTGTCCTCTTGCAAAGCTCAGAGCTGGCACAGTCAAAGGAATAAGACTGCCCACAGCACCATTAAAAAGCCATATAGAAAAGGTATTAGAAACACCACTTCAGCATCTCATGAAAGCAATCCATTCCTATTAGGCTGAACACCAATTAATTTCATGAATCACAAAGTAAATTTATATCAACAGACAAGGAAAGAGGAGGTGAGGAGCTTTTTTCTCCTCTTAGGAACAAGGCTGCTTCCTTCTCAAGGGCTTCACAAGTAAGGTCCCAAACACCAAAATTCCTGCATTTAACAGATTCAAATACTGAAAAAATAAAAGGTCTTGTGAGAACCTCTTCTATCCCTATAAATAGTTGAAATCTTCAAAAACAGGACATGAAAAAAACCACTTTCAACTGGAACAGACAGACTGTAGACAAGCAAGCAATTCTAGTAGTTTAAAAAAAAAGAAAAGAGAGAGAAAAGAATAACTGAAAAGAAAAGGGTAGGAAGTAGCAGATGACCAAAGTTTCTAGGCGAACACAGGAAGGAAGATGTTTAGAAGACAATAATGCACATTAACAGCATTTCAGTCAAAAAGGCAGAAAGACATCTTACAAGAAACAACTAAAAAGGCTTCTGCAAATCATGTAAGTTCCACCAATTGTTGTGTGCCAACGCAGACAAACCCTGCATCATAGGGAAGAGGGGGAAAAAAGAAGAACATATTTTACTCAAACTAGTGGAATTAGGTAAAGGTTAACAGCATTTTTTTAAAAACACTGACAAAAGACCAAAACAAGGTAGTAAACAACACGTTGAGACTGAAAACATAACAGAAGAAATGTGCGTTTGTATCTATATATGAAAAAGTAAATTACTTTTGAAAAAGTAAATAAATAAAGTTTCAGATAGATAATATGTATGAATATGTGATACTAGTGGTTGCTCTTATCTTCCAAAGGGAGCTTAGATCGCCAGTAAGAAAAGTTTCTTTGCTTGAAGTATTGTTTCATTTATCTTTTTAGCTCTGACTGCAGTCATATTGGTATCACAAGAGTTAGCTTTTGATATTTGTGGGAAATACGAATATAGCAAATTTTTTTTAACACTTTTTGGTACTGAAGTTTGTTTCCACTCTGCACTTTTGCCTTTATAGGTGAGCTTTCTCATGCAGACTTCCAGCCTTCACTAGGTCCTTTCTGCGGGCAGACACTTGCTTCAGTCTATTCCAGCAGGAAGAGGGAAAGGTTCAGGTGTCAGCTGACATCCACAGACCCCAGGGAGCAGGCCTGGAGGGATCTGGTCACACTAATAAAAGCAGCAATCATCTTTGCAATGAAGACACTCCAGCCCCACACAGAGCACAGCTGCACCAACTATCACAATCCCGGCTGAAGTTGTTCTCCTGGAAATTCTTCCTGCCCAGGGACCAGTTTTGACATCTCACTTCACCTCTGCAAGGTGAGGAGACCCACTTTCATCCCTCAGTTCACCTTCTGAGAGTCAAGTAAAATAAAAGTAAACCCCTAAAACAACCCAAAGCAAGTTTTCTCAGGTACTGGTCGCAGCTTGCCCCAAGGCAACAGCCAAGCCAAGCTTTGTGATAAAAATCTTGCCTCACCCAGCAATTTAAGTTCCTTGGAAGTTAAAGTGTCCCGGTCACATAACAATCAGCTCCAGGACAGCACAGCCTGGTAACCTAGAGCAGCACAGCCTCCCCAGCAGAGGAGGGCTCTCAGATCAGTGGATTACAGAGTAGTTTCCCACAGACACGACCGTGGGCATCTCCAACCAGCAGCTACATCCTCCTCTTTTAACGATGATGTTTATGGCACTCAGCACTGGTATTAGGACCTGAGCTTTCTTGTCCCTAAGTCTTCCACTGCTTATTCTAAATGGGTAGTTACTGAGGTGCTGTACATATTCAGCAGGTGATGTTTATACAAACAGAAAGAGATTTTCATTTGACAATCACTGACTTTTTACATTAAAAGCATTGTTCGTATTTAATTTGGAACATGCTTTTTAAAAGCACTAAATAGTTTTCTACAACTGCTAAATTGTTTTAGCAAAAAGTGGAAAGAGTCATATTACTGATTTTGAAGACAGGTTTTTGATGGGAGTGTCCTTCATAAGATTTATTAATAGTACTCTGTACATAAGAATCCATTTACTTTTTTAATTTTGAGAGTTGCTGTGGCTTTGATCATACTAAAATATAGGAATTTATTTGTTATGCCTGTTTTGTCTTTTAATATTTCACTGCATCTTATTTTATTGCTGTGTTTTGGAACTTGAACTTAACATTTTCCTATGCTTCATCTTATTATACCCAAATATTGTAAAGCACAAGAGAGCTGGAGAAATGGGAAAACCAAGAATATATTCCTTATTCACAAAAAGGAATATTTTCTAATCTTTTTCCAAAAATATAAGGTGAAAAAGACTGTACAAGAAGTTTACATAACACTGGACCTAAAAAATATGTATAGTTAATGATATAGGGAGAGGTATTTTGAAATTACACAACTCCAAGTCACAGCATAAGAAAAATAACAGAACCATGAGTTGACTTGCTTAAAAAACAGTTCAGTTATTTGGCTCTTCTTCCTTTTCCAAGCACAATGGCTATGCTAGAGATTAACTACCATTTTTCAGAAAGTTACCTACTCTCAAAAATTAAGTGGAATATTAAGACACTATATGAAAAATAAGTGACGTGATATGAAAAAATACTATAAAACAGTACAAAGACTATCCCCAAACTGCATCTAAAACCAAGGCTCACACCAACTCTTGGCATCTTTTTCAACATTCACTATATTGAAATGAAACAACTGAAGAATTAAAAGGGGGGGGGAAGCAACAACCCTGTAAGAAACACTACATTATCAAATAAAGTCACCAACAAAAATCCACTTTCATAATTACACGCTGTTCCTCTGCTCACCTGTCACCCAAAACTTAGTGCCTCTGAAGAAAAACAGAGCTACTGTTTCTCTAGAAATCTGTTGAAGAGGTAGAGGCTCTAAATTAAAACAGTCTATAGGAGGGTAGGGGAAGCCAAGAACAGGTAACAGGATTTTCTAGGCTTTATCCTTCATTATAGGTTATTTCAGGTCAAAAAGAGGGTGTTCACTGCCTGTACAAGTCAGAAAAGGTAACCCATTACTAACCCATATCATAGGACTAGCTATTTAAAGTTACTTTAAATCGAGTTAACGTGGTCATTTCAGGTGCACTGCACACACAGCAGCCATCTGTAACATGCTCAGTGCTCACTTGGTTCTGTTTGGTTCTGTGCTTAACCCAGCTAGAGTTCTGAAATATAGTTTGAGATACCTAAGAGATCCATCTCATACTTATCCAAAAACCAGAGTTTTTCTTTCAAGACCTATTGAAAGTAATACATTATTTTCCACTCCACCTCTTTAAGAGATCAGAAAAAATACAGTATTTCGGTGACTTAGGAACAGAGACATTAACTTAGTAAAAGCTCCCCAGCATCAAGCTGAACTCTTATTTCCCTCATTTTCAAAGGCAGGAAAATTTAATAGTTAGAGCAGCTGTGAGTTTACATAACACATCTACAGGAGCATCATATTTACAATGAAGAAGCACTAAAGATGTTTTCTTCATCAGATCAATCTCGTGCCAAGACTTCTGAAAGTCACCTCTAACTGCACTGAGTAACATCATCAGGGAATTGAAGAAAACTCAGAAAACACAAAATGGCACACACAAGCTTTTCTGAGGTCTGAAAGGTGGATGCTATTTCACAAAATTCAACAGCAAACTTGTAACAGGTCAATGTTGGTATCACCACCATCCTACCTCTGTGTTTCTTCACCCCTCGGCTGAGTATCACCAGGTGATATCAGTCCTGCCCTGCCCAACTCATACTTCTGTCAGTGGACAGAGCAGCTTAACTCAGCTGTAATGCTCCAGCATATTGGATGATATCATTATATATATCCAGAGAAGCTAAGGCTTATTTAAAAAAAAAAAAAAAAAGAAAAAAAAAAAAGCATAGCTGTCCTCTGCCTTATTCCCCAGAGTTCTGGGCAGAAAGTGACACTGCCTACAGTAACTACTCTGTATGTGCACAGCACTCAGGCCACAATACCTCACAGACCTCACATTGCAACAGCAAAATTTTGCTCAACTAAAAGCAGTTTCTCCGTCTGTATTTCACATTCCTCCAAAATACAAACATTCCTCCAGATCAGCCCCACACGACAGCACTGTTCCTGTTAGTAGTGCTGTTCTTCCCACACACACACACACATAAGAAAGCCAACTACAAAATTCCTGTTTCAAAATGCGCTGCTTTGTCAAAAGGGCCTTTGTTGCTATGACCAGCGTGCTGGCAAAATAGAAAATACAAGAAAGAGAATATATACTGTTAAAAGGAAAAACTATTCTAAAAAACAGGAAGTGTGCAATCCCTTAAAACTGTACAGAGAGCTACATACCTGAACACACAAGCTCAGAGAAACACAACCTGACATTTCCTACACGTTTAGATTGGGCTCTGCACAAGAATTAAGCATAGTTAATTCTGTTCCACCCAGGAGCTGGTAAGCCAACCCTCTGCCTCCAGAAGCACTGCTCAGCCTCCCATCCCTTTAGCAGCCGCAATCAGTCCGACAGATGCTTTTGGAAAAATCACCTCCAAGACAACGTTTGTTTTGAAGCAACTGCTACCCACTGGAGGACACAACAAGAGAAGCAGCACGTGCAAATTCCAGTATTTCTATGAGTTAGTTCTGTAAGATGAGCGAGTTGCAAGCTCACTCTTCTTCCCCACACCCTGTCTTTGTCTCTGCTATCTCGTTACGCAGAGCTGGTCTCATTTCCCTATTTCTGCGGGTAGTTGTTTGAAAGATAGGAGGGAGGAAGCATGCAAACACAAAAAAAAACCGAAAGAAAGAAAAATCACAAGTACCGGCAGAGAACCCCAGGTCAGAAGCAGCTTCCCGAGCAATTTTTCAATGAAACTTTATTCCAGCCGATGGCATCCATCCAATTACAAATTGTCCTCAAGCCCGGAGAGCCACACGCCACCACCACCACCACAATCGGAATTAGAGCATCCAGCCAAATATATCCATGAAAAAATAATTTACAAGCACAACCGGTGCCACATCCCGAGCAAGCAGCAGAACTCGCACTTCAGCAGAAGTGCCCGGTAACAAGTGCATTAAGTGAAAACTCTGCCTAATTCCTGTTTTACATGACTGTAAACATCACCTCACCGCGCCGCTACCATAAATGGTCCGCGGCAGCAGAGATAAAGCCGTCACCGCTGTTATATCGGTATCAGTTTTCTCCCGGTAAGTCCACGTTAACACTTCGCTCTATTTATCTGCGATCTCACCCTGCCACTTCGTAATACAGTATTGACCTATTTTCAAGGTGCTTAATTAATCTCTTTGCTGGCTGCCACGTTTATTAGACAGTTACTGTGTGTATTTTAAACTTAGTTTATAGGAACCTTGAGCACATTAACTCTTGTTATGGAATCATTGTATCAGAAAGTAAGTATTCACAGTCCAGCCAGGCTTTTCTACTTTGTGTGAAATCAATCAGAGCTTAAACTTTCTGCAAATGATGTAATAGGAAGTAATACTGGGGGAAAAAAAAACCAACCAAACAAACAAACACAGAAACATGCATTGTTATCAACAACTGCAGCTTTACTTAAAGTCATTGTGGGAAAATATGTTATTAACATGAGAGACAGTTTAAAGATACTATACTGAAATAAACAAGGTTAAACATCAGAGCACCACATAATTTCTGGGAAGGCAAGCCTGGGAGTCTCAAAACAACTAAGTTAACAAAAAAAGAAACGATTGCAGTTTCTGACATTTCAAGTTGGACGCAACAGTTAGTAACAAAAGCACACCCTCAAAAGAAAGACATTTATATACACGTAAGCACACTGAACTGACGACGGAGGGTTTAATTTAAATAAAAATAATTCTAAAACCCCCCATCACTACTTCCTACAGCGGTAAGCACATGCAAACGCACCTGCCAGTTTTACAATTGATACCACGACGAATCCAGAACAAACCCCGCACAATCCCTGCCGCAACCATTACGGCAAAGCCTCCAGCAATAAAACCCCTCTGTTTTTCACGGAGCTCGCTCCTGGAAACTGACCAAATTTTAAAGCGTCCGCTTCCTTTCCAGTTGCTGCTGTTTACCCCGGCCCCGGGCACCATTTGCCGCCCCGGCTCCCCCCACGGCGCAGGAGGGGTCCCGCGGGTTTCTCCTGAGGGGTCAGGGCGAGGGGCGAGTCCCGCCGGGACTACGCGGAGCCACCGCGGCCGCGAA
>VZRE01005237.1:130126-165505 GCA_013396775.1 Cephalopterus ornatus | reverse complement strand
CTGCCTCCTCGCCACCGGCTGGCGGGACCCCCGGGAAGCCCTGCGAGAACAAGTTGAGATGCTCCTACCGAGAACTCTCCTCTGCCCGCCCCGGTCCGTCACTAGCCGGAGGAAGGCAGCCGTGTGTGGGAGCTCCGCGAGGAGCATCTGTAAATCTTCCAGTGACGGCCATCCTAACCATCACACCCCAAATAGTGAGCTCTTCTTCCCACCTCGTCAGCTGCCAACTCCCATAACATTCACAGATACATAAAGTACATAGCGATGAGGCAACTGGTGCCAGGGGAAAGGCCTGACTCTCAAGACCCGCAGCTTAGATAGATGACAAGGTGAGAGCAAATGTGTGAACTCCCAGATGAGCGCCCTTGCTTTATAAGGTGAACAGACTCCCCTACCCACCCCTGAAAAATAACTGTGAAGCACCAGCCTTCCAGATCTGATCTGACATCCTTCCCTGGAGACCAGTCCCTGCCACATTAGCCCAGTCAATCAAACACACCACTAGCTATAGAGGTAACAGGACGGAGCAAGTGTAATGACCATTTTGCAGCCCAAGTTACAGTCCAGCATTTTGCCTTGCTCAAGTCTTGACAAAATAACAGGATACACCCTCAGTAACAACATGCCCTTAATATTATACATCACTTAAATATCAGTGGTTGGTTGGAGGGCTGGTCAACTTCTGCAAACAGCATTCTTGGCCCTAAATAGTATTTCAGCTGATGTGGGGTGAAAAGGAATTACTGTTTGCCTATAAAGTATTTAGCCCCAAGATAAATCCTTGGCTAAAGCTACAACTGGACATCACATGCTTCTCCACCTCTTGCCAAAAATAACAAAGAATTTCTTTATTTACTTGCACAACTACACGTACTTTGCTATTTTTTCTCACTACTTGTTCGAGTATTTTCAACATGCCTGCTTGATTTTAACCTTTATTTAGGCCCAATCCTTGTAATAGAGATTGTTAGGATGTGAAGTCAGAATTGGAATTAATTAATTGGAGAAGATACAGTTACTGTACAGAAATACTAAAACACTAAAACCTAACATTGAGGTTACTACCGTAACACCACCAATACTCAGCCTTGTGAGTAATGAGACATATAATTTAGGGGTGAGGAAAAATAGGTGGGTGTCAATGTTAGCAAATTATAGCTCTCAAGAGCTGCTCATCATATATATTGCTTAGTAATTTTATAAATATTAATCAAGCTTTTAAAAAATACCCAACAGAATTATTCCTATACGTTTTATTAACATATAATCTGTTACAAAAGACAGTAAATGTTGATGGACATTATTGTTGATTACTTCACCATAGAAACTCGAAAATGACTTAATAAATTATTAAGTGTATGGTGATTCAGTCTCCATTTAATCTGCAAACTTAAATTGGTGTATACCACCCCAAACTGTGATCTACTGGCTAGTCTCAACATAATTTTTACAGCTGTTTTTTAGGATCTATTTCTTGCAATTTTGTCATTTTTCAACGTGCAACTTCTTATAGTTTGCTAACCAAAACAATCCAAAAACAGTTGTAAACTTGAGAGATACTGATCCTCTAAAAATGGACAAAATTATGAATCCAGTGCTCCATGGCTACATTTGCACAATTCTAACCACCATCTAGAAACAGACTTTAATTTAGGTTTAGAAAAGAAGGGGTGATTCTGGAGTCATTAACCTCTCTTATTATACTGGTCTCTTGCTGGAATTTGTGAGTTGGTCATGTTTGCTAAATAACCTCCCAAAACATGTCACCACTGTCAGTTTTGTCCTCACATTCCAGTCTTTGCTAATTAGACCAACCTAGACTTCCCCTCAGCTTGCAACACGAGTATCATCAGCGTGTAATCAAACTCTCAAATCTCTTCGAAACTCCTTCAGTTGCTTTTGTGGAGCATAGGATCTCTTTGAAGACCCATCATTTGGTTCCAACTAAAGACTTCCTTGTTGTTCAAGGAATGTTGCTCACGTTTCATCACAGTTAGGGCCCAAACAGGCACGTGAGGGCTGGCCAGTGCCACTAACTCCATCAGTCAGTGACTTGTAGGGATTACTTCGGCCACAAAAGGGTTTTTAACTGCCCCCAACACGTGGTCAGACAACATTAGATGTATCAGCGAGTTTTAAACACTCTGATGAACATTTCTATCAAAGGTTAAATATGACTGTGTCTGAGAAGCCCTCGCATGATTTTTTTTCTTCTCATCTGAAAACCAGTAAGCAGTTCCTTGCCCTAATTTTCTCTTAGCAGTACATTCGTGCTGGCAGGCAGCTGAGGGGTTAACATGGAAACTCCTGTTACACCTGTAAGTACTGTGGACTACTGATACCCTTTGGAGGGGAGTGTTTTGTTTCAAAGTACTTAAGTAACTCAGTGGAAGGAGGCCCGTCTCATTTAGATTCACTTATCCAGTTCAGCATTGAAACACACACCTCCACAGGCTCTTGTTCCTCCTTGTTTCTATGCCTTTGCCGAGGATAAGCAGTAGTTTTGTGTGAGTGCTCTGAGTGGAAAGAAGAAACAGAGGTTAGAAGAAGGTATTTCCAACAGACGTAATCTATTATGCAGCAAAAGGAGATGATCTAAGGACAAACACAGGCTAGAAGCTTTTGGCAGAACACCTACCAATGACATTTTGTGCTATTTTTGTTATCAAAATCCCAAGCGTAGACACAGACCAAAAACGCTTTGGCTAGAACAATTTGTTTTACTCATCAAATTGCTATAAGCTATATCATCAAAACACTTTTTACAGCCAGTACGAGCTGTTTGTATCAGCTTATGAGTTGTTTATATCAGCTGGACTCTTAAGTTTTGGACAAACTGGAGTCCTGAGCAAGGCTCTGCTATTTGAGCAAAGCCACAGAGATAAGGACGGGAGAAGGCAAGACCACAGGGCTGTAATTCCATCCACCAGGCCCTGCACTGTCCCTAATAACACAGGGTGCAATTGCATGAAAACAGCAAGCCACACTCCAACTCCATCACCGTGAAAGGGTAGAGAACTGGTCTCCTACAATTTCCTTGATCTGCTCTCCAGACATCCAGTTAAATTTTCCTGGTGATAGCTCTCCATTGCTGACCTTGAACGTCCCACTTAACAGATTCAACTCACCCAGCAGAAAAAGGTTTTCTTGGGGGAGTTGCAGCAGCTCAGGAATGTCAGAGCTGACACAAGGAGGAAGGCAGAGTTTTCCCTTGTCACTTAGCAGGGAGAGCTGTGCAGGCTTCAGTTGAGTTTCCTGGGTAGAAGTTATGAAATCCAAACAAGCCAGAAGCTGGCTGGCAACCACTGAAGGTCTCCAGGCCTTCCCCTGACCTGAAGGGTGCGAACAGCAAGTACAGATCAACACAAGGACGGTGGAACAGGGGAAGGGTCCACTGAAATTTTTCTTTTTAAAAAAACTTTCAGGCCATAGTATTTAGTCTTTCCCACAGTATTTAACAATCTGTTAAGCAGGGAATTAATTCATGGTGGGATTTGAAATTATAGTATTACTTTACAGTTTTTCACAGTAATTGGCTGAAATATTTTATGCTTCCGGTATTTATCCTTCCAAAACAGATATAAGACTGGACAAAGTTAACTAATTTTTTATCTTAAGAATTCCTTATCTAAAGCATTTTTTTAACTGATGTAATTGTCCCTGAATTATAACTTGTATTATGAGAAACAAGCATTCAATGGTATGTATTTGGATTAAAATTTTTCAGGATCGAACTTCCTGCTGAAACATGTAAAGGGGCAGAGTTAAACTGATAAAAGGTGGGGTTTTTTTAAACCTGAACATTTAAATTTATACTTTCCACTGACTACCATCATATTCAGATAAGCATAGTTCAAAGTCCCCCAGCTCCCCTCCCCATAGATACATTTGCTGGACATACCCAAAATCCAACCTTCTGTTGCCGGGTGTAAACGGAAAATTACTTTCAAATTTAAAGCAAACATACACTTTGCTCTTTCTGCAACAGCTGGAAGGTCAGTTGAGAAGCACCATGTTTCCTCAATAAAAAACATTCAGGTTTCTCTGTGCAGTTTACACTGAGTCGTTTCCAAAAATAAGCACAGACATTCAACCACAAATTTCACCTTTCATTTCCACTTTATTTTTTTGCAGCTTTAATACAGGCCTGAAATAAAAAAACAGGGCCGGAGCGGGAAAGTGATTTGTTTATTGTTTGCTGTTTAACTTACAAGTTAAACAGCCTGGCTCCTGAACACCCCTTCCACGGGCTCCTGGCGGTTTGTGGGGCTTTGTGCAAGGGGATGCTCATGCCAGTGTTCATTTCCACAAAGACACCACCATTCCCTGTGCATCTCCCAAGGTTTGCATGAGGAGCCCTCCTCTGTGGCTCTTCCAAAGAAGAAAATCAGACTAAAAACATTCCTCTGATTGCCTGTCTTTCTGCTTGTTTCTTCCTCAGCCTTTAAAACCCAGTTCCAAGAAACCTCCCACACCATCTTGACATTGCTATTGCAAAATCTGCCAGTTAATGGTAACTCTTGGGAAATTAACTTGTCTTGTATCGAAAGATAATGACAGGCTGACTAACATGGTAATTCTTAGAAAGGAATCTTGAAAATCTTTTTGGTTATCATGTAGATAAAAGCTGGCTGACTTGAGATGAAATGCACACCTCATCCAAACTAAACCACTAATCCTCTAATTTTTCACATCACGGAAAGGCAGAATGACTGCACTGTAGAATCACAGAGATTGGAAAAGGCCTCCAAGATCATCAAATCTAACCTTTAATGCACGAGTGACCATTACATACCAAGCAGCTGAAAAAAACACAGAGGTGGAAAAAAATACCAAGAATTTATCTTGAAATTACATGAATATTTACTACTTCAATTTAGGATTTATGGAACTTTTCTCTCTTTCTCTCCCTTTTTTTTTTTTTTAATTTTTTTTTTTTTAGATAACTGCTTCTTTTCAATCTTATTGTTAAGCACCACAGTTGTTGAAACAGCCAACTGGGACAACTGTCATTTTAAAAAGTGCCACTCTGCGAATTGTCACAGATGATTTTGTTTAGGGGTACTGTGAAATGCTTGTGCTCATATGATATCAATAGGCGTAGATTTGACAGATGCCTCATTGCTGTGTTTTAAACTATGCTAAGTTCTTGTTCATATTTAAGAGGACCATAAAGAGTTAATATCTTTACAGGATAGTGTAAATGCTAATGTATCATGGCATTGTATTTTTCAGTCTATATTTTCATTTTCAGTCTGGATTTCCTCTTTTTGTAAGAGCCATAGAAGTAGATCATTTCTCATGCACCGTAGGAGATCCACAAGGAAGGACCTATCTTCAGGAAATGTGTCATGATAATGTTCATTTGTAGTTTGACACTAAATTTCCTTGCAAGAGTCTTTCTAAATAACTATTTTTATGTAGTCATTAGTCGTGGTGTCTGAGTGTCTTTCATGTAAGTATACTTAATAATTACGTTTTTATTCTCTCTCTCCAGCAGGAAAATAATTTGAAGTGATTGTTGGGATTAACTAATGCTAAATGTGTACAAAAATACAGTATGTTTCTATTTTTGAGGTTCTTGGTGAGAGCAAATATGTTTTACAATATCAGAACACTACACTATAAAATCGTGAGAATCTGATATAATCTGAGAATCCAAGGCAATCAATGAAAAATAAGGTAATCTATTACCAGATTAATGATATCCAGACACTGGAAAAAAAGTATTTACTTTACATAAAAACTTAAAACCACATTGAAACACTTTTTCTGCAGAGGAGAAAAAATATTTTTAAAATTAAAAACCACACATATTTCAAACCAGAATTCCAATGACAGTGCTAATTTGTAAAATCTTTTATAGCAAATGTTGGGGGTTTTTTCTGGTGTTTTGAAATAAGCGTCATCTCTGCACCCTACATTTCAGAATATTCATAAGGTAGGATGCACTAATATTTACAACCATTTCATTTTTACAGTTGAGTAATCACTTCTTTTTTTAGTGACTGATACGTTGCAAGATCAAGGGCTGCAGACAGACGAAGACCACAAGTGTTCCAGCTGACCTCACTTTCCAAAATGCATCATTCCTACAAATAAACATCATTAAACATAAGCAGGCAGTCAAATTACAGAATTAAAACATAATCCTGCATTACTCAAGTGAGTCCTTGCTTATTAGCAGGTCTACTGACTCCAGGGAACTATTTCCATGAATAAAGATTTCTGGGGTTGTGCTTTTGCAACATATTCCAAAGCCTGTAAAGTAAATAGTCTGATTAACTGACTCCTAGTTTAGGCGGCTGTTTTACCGTGGCAAAGAGAAGTTTTATCTTAATGGAGAATATCTCACACTCCCCCACAAACCGCAGCACACAGGAGTGGAGCCTGGTTTAACTCCGGCAAGCACTGAATCACATCCAAGCCTATTTTAGAATTAAATGGAAGATGACCTCGTTACCTGGGTCCCTCCAACCTCGCTGGGAAAGCACTTGAGGACGGAGCCAGGGCTTTGCTATCAGCAGCTAAAGCCCAACTCATTAAAAACAAAACCCAAACCGAACAAAAGAACCCTTTTTGTTGCACTGGTGTAAGGTCCTGTTACTAATCTGTCCGTGGCACAAAACCCTCCTGAGAAGCAGTTTTACCCGAGTCAATTTGCACGTGGCTTGAAAACGTTCTCGTACCACCCTCTCTTAATAG
Organism: Cephalopterus ornatus; assembly: GCA_013396775.1. Classification (NCBI taxonomy): domain Eukaryota; kingdom Metazoa; phylum Chordata; class Aves; order Passeriformes; family Cotingidae; genus Cephalopterus; species Cephalopterus ornatus. The sequence continues at coordinate 158,800 of VZRE01005237.1, read as the reverse complement.
TTTAATACATCAGGAACTTATCCATATGTTTTCCTACTTTTTAAAAGCAGATATCCTTACTACTCCCCCAGCATGAGACATCATTAATGAACAACCAGTTAAAAATATCTTCGAAAGATTTAAATTACCCCATTAGAGACTCTCCTCCTAGAATGAACAACAGGAAAGGCACATATTAATTATACAAGTTATGAAAACAGATCAAACCCTTGTAAGGAAAAAAACATTTCCTTCTTTAGCAAAGACCATATTTTCCTATAAATGTGTTTATTCAGAGATGCAAATATTCTAATGAAATTTTTCCAGAGGTTAAAAAAGTAACTTCTGCTTATATTTTATTTTTCTGTTCCAAACCGGTAACAGTCCAAATCTGTTCCGAAGGAAAAGGTGATGTTCAGCAGTAGTTTAATGAATTGCTTTGACCGAGTGAAATACACCATGTCCACTCCTGGTAATGAGACACTTGGCAGAAAGTATCACATCACACGAACAATAGCAGCAGACTGTCATTATGGGCCACAAAACACCCGTCACCTCTGAGCAATCTCTCTTCAAACAATGGAGGGGAAGATCAAGTAACATTTCTACTCAGCCAACTGCATGTGCAGTTGGTGCTGGCGGTGCTTTGGCCTGTAACATTTTCAGTTTATATGCATTTTGACGATATTAAAAGGTTCATAAATATTTTCATTTGCTTTTTTCTTAACACACCTTGGCTAGTTAGACGTAAAGCTCATGTTGTTTCCTGACTTACAGAGACTTTTGATTAAACAACAAATGTTCTAGTGTAAAATACATTAAACTACCATCACAGCATCAGTGTTTGAAGATGACATGTTTACTCACGTAACATTTTAATTAGATTTAGTGTGAAGTAGACAGGAAATCAGTTGGGGTTTATGGCTTTATCATATTTTAATGTAATTACCACTCTCTGCTATTGGAGCAGACGGTACAGCCCTACACATATATGATCTGATGCCTAAAAGAATATGACAGGGGAGAAGTGGAAAGGAAAATGGCAAATAGGTATCTATAAATAAAAACCTGGTCACAGACATCATGTCATGCCCAACTAAAATGAACAGAGATGAGATACAACAGGTGAGAAAACAAAGGGACAGAAACTGCAGAGCAGGAAGACTGAGCCTTGGGAGATCATGGTAAGATTTGACTGAATGTGTACATGCAAAAATTTTGACTTTACCCTCAGAGTTTTGTAACAACATTGCAATGATTTTGTTGTATTTTCTCTTGGAGGGGATCACAAGTAATGGAAGAATTGTCATCAGGACACAGAGGCACAAGACAAGGCTCACAGCTCCAGTTTCAGATGCTACTTTAACTGAAGGCCTCAAGAAAACTGGAGATCATTCTAAAAATAAGTTATTTTTGTGACTTAGAAAGCACGGTTTCTACAGTTCTAATACATGCACTGAACCTCAAGACTATTGTTCTGATTTACTTTTCCTTTTTAAATACAAAATGCATATCTTAGTAGAGGATAATGAACTGGCACACGTTACATAAATAGTACATCTGCCAGGGATTGAAGGACTTTCATTCATAGCTGTTGTGCCATACCTTAAAAAAGCAAATATGTACAGTTATTCCAGACAAATATAATTCAATAAGCACAAATTAGTTCATCCTTTTCCTACACCAATGACAAAAAACATAGTTTCAGACTTAATTATTTTTCTATATGTATTTTATAAAATAATTTTAAAATATAAAATATGAATCTGAGAGTAGACATATTTTAATCAAAAATATGCTTTGTTCCTCAATTGAACTTATTATTCAGTTTCGTAAACGGGAAACACTGTAATCTATAGTTCTTTTTCTGGATAGTACCTCAAAATGTGATAAAAATTCATCCTGTGAGGAAATGTATCACCTAACACTCATGTTTGACAAAAATACCAAAAAAGCAGCTCAAGGTCATAGCTAAAAGGGCAAGCATTAGGGCACAGACCGAAATACCCCAAAATTAAGAGCAGAAAAAAGCATTACTTAATCAACAGGTGGGGACTTTTCAAGCAACCTGAGTAAAAGCAACACCATTTGTGTTTTAAGGTGTTTAATTTCGAGCAGTAAGTACTTTGTGTACATGTGTATAGCCAGTTTTATATCTGTTTCCATTTACTTGTTTATGACTTATACTGAAGCAGAGATTACAAAACAGGGAAAGGACATGCACAGCTCTTGGGAAGCAGCGTCCCAGACCATGAAAGTGCAGTCATTCATTACTTGGAGACAAATCCTGCAGGTTTCCCCACAAGAATGGCTGCAGGCACTGCACACAGGGTACCACGTCCTGCACCACAGCCAACACACAGACAAGTAGCCCTGTTAGTAGTTTTGCTCTCCTCCCTATATCTCACAGAGTCCCCTTTTGTTTTCCTACTTTTCCTAGTTTTTTCCTAGTTTTCCTCTTTGCAGTTTTTAATGACACAATATGATTATTATCACCAGCGGCACGGTTGGCCATTAATTATATTCTGGAAGAGGCTGGGCCGATCAGCAGCACCAGGGCTGGACATAAACTTTCTGACATGATTGTACACAGGAAGATAATGGGCAGCTATGCACAACACAAGCAATTCTGGCTAAATGGACTCCTGGTGCAAATCCATTACGGTCAGTAAAATTATGTCTAGGATGAATGTGGCTCCGGATGCTTATTGATTACTGAAGAAAATTTGCACACTGAATATTTTATTTATTAAGTTTCTTACGTACGCAGCTGTTAAGATCAATGCTGGAATAATAGTAAAAGTTCCATTTTTCACGCAAATGTCTCCTGATGTTTTGCGGGCTGTAACTACTACATTAAGCTCAACCAAAATCTCAAAATGCTTACTCTAAATTACTAATTAACAGAGTTAGTGGAAATACGCAGATTATTAGTATTAATATTAGTATTCATTTTAGCAGACATAGAGACAGCAATATTAGCAGAGTAGCCCAAATAATGGACCTGAATTTCATGGTCAGGAGTCGCCTAAAATATAAAACACAAAGATGGCTTCCAAATTAAATCTCAGGGAACTTGCCATCCAAGTATCAGACAAGAGACAACAGATGGACTCAGAGAGAAGAAGGAGGGTGTATACAAGGAAAGAGCAGACAATGTTGGCCAGCACTGTAGGGAGCATCGTATCAGTGCACCAGCTGCCCGCCTGCCTCAGGAGCCCTTATTTCCTGAAGGAAGAAAGTTAGTTTGCCAGTGCCAGTTTTACTGATTACTGTAGGACTGCCAACATTTTTTTTCTTCTGAAAGACAAAAAGGTGTATATTATGTAAAGCCCAATAAATATCACACGAGTCTCACTGAAATCTTCGAAAAGTACATCAGTGGCATGGGCGGGATCAAGATTTTACTCACGTATTTTCCCATTTCTTCAAATACTGTTTACACATGCACCCACATCCCCTCAAATGCAAGTACTTGGAGATCAAAATTTACTGAGAAAAGTATTAGAAAAACCCAAACAAACCTGAATTGTTAGTGTGTTTCCATTCATCATTACACACTACAAAGACATGGAAATCAGCTTTTTTATAGACTGGCATGATGACAGCTACTTACTTGTGAACTTAAAAGCAGTATAAATATTTTTGCTTTAACACATGAAATGTAACTATCAGTCATCAATGCTTCTTTACCATTTAAATGCATTTCTTCAGCAGATGCAAATTCATGTCTTATACTAGAAACTAATAACTATTTCACAGCAGGGTATGAGTGGCTTCTCATTCATTTTTTATTAAATAGTTGTATCTATTACATGTGTGAAAGATTACTTTGAATGCTTATATGAGGCTTTTAAGTCAGACTAGCATTGCACTCAGCAGATGATACTGAAAAGCAGTAGTTTAATTCAATAATTAACTTTCTCATGCTTCAATTCCAAGCTCAAAATACTATCTTTAATTAAAAATACAATAGGAAATTGCCTGGTTATCTAGTTCTTTAACAGCGTACTTCTTAGCATAAGGCACTTAAAACTAATTTAATCACTGTCTGTAGTCTTTACACTAAGTCGTACTTAAAAATGAGCTAGTTAACTCACGTCCCTTAACTGATTCACTTGATATACTTAAGTAAAAAATTCAGCTCCTGGCTTTATTTATGATCAGTGATGGAGCATCTCTTTTGCAGCAACCTGGTTATTTATCCCTTTCCCCTTTAATTTCAGTGAGCATGTCTCACACCTTTCAACAGCAGCCTCAGAAATGCCTTCTGGGCCAGCAGACTCGGCTCTGTCATCTCCAGCATCATCTGCATTTACATTATTTACAATGACTTTACCCTGCCTTTTCTACTTTGTTACCCTCACTAAGTGACTGTGGAGTCAAACTTACTCATTAAAACCTCTTTGGCGAAGCTCCTTTCTGAATCATACTTTTCGTTTAGTTTCTTTTCAGAGCATGATTTTTAGAGCTTGATGTTTATGAGACAAACAAGGCGAGGCTTCCAAAGTGATTTATTTTGGAGACCTCTTTCTAACCTTTCAATTTAAATCTTAATTCGGAATTAGTTTAACATGAGAAAGGGAAGTCTATTTTTCACTCTAATCCTAAATCAATATTAGCTCAGAGAATTATTTTATCTGAGCTAGATGTATTTTACCATTAAAAGTAATCTTTTGCAGGTATATATGTAATGATGCTTAAAAATAATTAATTTCCACAAATCACGATGAGAAATCCATGGGGTTTTTTTTTCCAGACACCTTAAAATAATTTTGTCTCTCTGTAGTCTTTCTATACATACTGTTCTTGCTTAATTGGGTAAGTAGACATAAGGTTAAGGAATAACACATCCCCTAAAATGTTTGCCTTGACGTGTGTAGAAAGATTCTTCTACGTTCTACATCGAGTCAGCCCAGAGAAGTAATTGAGCTGAAGTACGTTGGAAGAAAAACATGATTTAAATGCAACAGTTTGATTACATTGCAACATGTTGACATCATTTATTACAAATATCTACAAAATCACTACACTTTCACGAATCCTTCCAATTCAGTTGAATCAGTCTTTCCTAGTAGAAAGCCAGGTTTAATCTGTATTTCCCAGAAAAAAAATGGTAAATACCTCAAAACTTGCTGAACCTGACCCAGGTGTTAATCAAAATAAAAGCTCTCCAAATATTTTATTCTCTAAGAAAACCTTACACGTATAAATCCCATCCCCGGCATTGGGAATGTTGCAGTTATTGCCAATTGTGTGGTTTGGTTTAAAAAATATAATTAAAATAATTGCAAATTAAAATCTGTTTCCTCTTCCACGGATTGTCATTCTCCTATTATCAAAGCTCTCGAAAGGGGTTTGTCTCCTGAGGCCAGCTGGTACATCCCACCCCACGGCAGGGAGTGCTGACCGACAAGGCCTCAACGCCAGTTACTGGCTCAGTGCCAATCATGTACCCATGATTTTACTCAATTATGCGAAATGCTTCTTAGCAGGCTGGGAATGACACCCACCACTGATGTGGGGAGCTGCACCCCACCAATCCTCTAGAAGACAGGCAGAAAAGGAAGATACTCCTGCCCTGGAGCTTAAGCTCTCTTTTCTCTTCCTAGCAGGAAGCTGGTGGGTAGGAATTGTACCATTTTGCCAGAGAGTTTTCAATGCTTTTCACACTGTCCCCTTCAGTCCTGGACTGAGAGGCATATGGTGGCAGATTTTGCAGTCACCTGCAGAATTTCCTCTCCCTGATGCCGTTTCGGTGCAGAGCTAAACCCCCCATGGATGTGTCCGCAGTAGCTGTGGTGTCGCTTTCTGCCCCTGACAGTCCGGCAACGCAGCAGGACTGAAAACCAGCCAAAGAATCAAACTGAAACTGCGGAAAAATCAGGCTATTCTTCTCTCCATCACAAAGCTCTCTAGCAAATTCACTTTCCAGTTAAGGGAAATTATAGCGCTCTTGTAGTGGTCTGTGAGGAAATACGAAATCAGCTGTAGTATCAGCCAAGATTTGGTCTTATTTGAGTGAGATGATATTAAACTTTACAGTTAGCTCAGCCAACACAGTAGAAATTGAATTGCTAAATTTCTTCACATTTAATAATTTTTTATCCTACATTAAGAACACACTTCTCCTGGGCTGTATGATTATTTTTCCACTTCTAGAGCCCTCCCTCCCACAAACACAAAGGTTCAGACCCTTCCCCGTCTCCTCATGTGCCGTAATTCTGCCTGACTCTGGGAACTGAGGTTTCCACAGCGCAGTTTTGTGCCTGTGCCATCGCAGCCTCCAGCACTGAGGTGTGCCAGGGCACACACTGTACTCCAAGCCTGCACTGCTGCTGGAATGGCCCCCGAAGGGGTTGTCAGGCAGAAGCAAACTGGAATAGTTCTCATCTTTCACAGACACCAACCCATCTCCTGTTTTCAGAATTTGTAGGCTGTAAAGCTGCCATTTGATCATTTGCATTCCCTGCTTTTCTCTTCCAGGTAGCATACTGGTTTGTCTTCTCCTGCAGGTTTTAGAAGCAACTATGATATGCAATTGATTTTCTATTAAAGGGCATTGTATCCTCAGAGTTAAGTTTCTATTATAGCTCAGCTTTATTTTGCTTTAGTCTGGGGAGATGACAGAGGCTAACCCAATTCTCATTCACAGATCACACGAGATGAATCGCAGATGAAAAGTTTCCCGGGTCATTCAAGGTGAAACGGAATTTCAGATGTAATCCCTTCTCACAGAAGAAACAATACTTAGGTGACTATTGAACAACCATTCACAATAAATTCTAACTAGCAAACTGCGCTGCAGAAGGAGCCATGAAAACAGCCACTGTTCTTCCAGATTTTGTGCTACATGTACATATCAAACACGAAGCCTTGCCCTGACATGTACAAAGCATTGTACAAAAGTATGAAATCCCAGTGCTGATGAAACTCTGATTACCACCCACTGAAATGCCCCATTCCTCCCAGGCCTGTTTGCGTATTTCTCCCCCCTGCAGCTGGCTGAGCCGTCCTGAAGTGTCTCCTTTTTAGTCTCTGTGCCTCTTGCGGGGGGAGGGGGAAGAATTTTTATCTTCAATAGTTTCTTCTCTTTCTTTTCTTATTTCTGAAGTACAGCACATTATCCAGTTTTAAAAAAGCTTGAGATAGAGTCTCAGTTAAGGAGCACTAATTAGTAAAACAGCTTCAACATATGTACTTTAAATTTTTCAAGATTATGCTACACGGTAGCAAAAAAAAAACCCTAGAGATCAACCAGCTAAGTTGATTTCTACTGATGGCACTACAAAAAAACTGGTTTTACAGAAATAAAATCACAGTTTTGCAAGGTAATAAAGAAGAAAAAAAAAAAATTAAAGGCTGCCCAGAAATCTCAACAACGCATGCTTTTTATAAGAGCATACTGCAGAAACCGTCTCATCTCCATGAATAAGCATTTACTCATCCTTATTAGCAGACACATATGCCTACTTGCCCTGTAACTCAACATTGAAGGCCAAATTAAAAAGATGTAACACATCATTTGCTGAACAGAAATAGTCCATATGAAAAGTTTATTATTAAAAATACTCTTAAGAGGATGCCAACGTTGATTTGAATTGACTCCAGGCGTTCCTCTTATTATTTGGAAGGTTATAAGTTAATTCAGCCACACTTCACTTTGATACAAAAAAAGGTACGATGCAAAACTGAAATCAGAGTAATAAACTTTGACAGAAAGAAGACATTAATAGGAGCAACCAATGACAAAATAAACTGTAGATCTAAGCAATGGCTTATCAAACCTAAGAGGATTTGCCTAATTAATCCTGTGTTGCACAGCTATCCAGATTGCTTTTCCATCCAATCCATATTGTTACTGTTCATTACTTACTCTTAGCTTTCTAGAAACAAGTGCCCTATCACGTAACAAGCTAAACAGTATTACCTATTTTTGAACTGGTTTACTCTACTACCCTGTAAGCAGTTGGCTAATGCACTGCAAAAATAGTTCCAGAGCTCCAAACTGCTTGGAATTAGTTTATTTTTTTAAATGACAAACCAAATGGTAACAGTAAGCCTTTATTATTTGGAGAGCAGCATTTGCCTTCAGAAGGGAACCTCTTTTTTAAAATAAATTGTGGAAAAGGAACTTGATGTCTGCCTACTTCACGTTCAGTTTTGAGTTCATTGAAGAAAACGTGCAGGCTGAACAAGAACTGTATTGTCAAGGAAACCCAAATGGTTACAGTTTAAAGGCTGCTCTAATTGATAAATTTAAAATATCTGGCAAAGAAGCTTCAGAATGTGGCAGGTGTGTGTCATGTATAGTTTTACTGTCTGAGTAAAGCAAACATATGAAGAGATTAAAAAAATAGATTAAGTGTTTTATAAGCTACTGCTAGCCTACACTAGCCAGCTGAAGGCTTTAAATAATTTAATCCCTTCAGCAACTGCCAGTCCCAACTGCAATACTGAAACAAGGTCTGAATTCAGTTTGAAACTTAACAGGTGCAGTCTAATACTGCTTCCTTAATTCAGCTACTGATCTATGTTTATGCTTGTGGGGGACAGCATATTCTTAAATCCACCATGGCATTAATTAAATTAGTCTAAGTGCCTCTTGTTTTATCCCATCTTCTACTATCAAATTTACCTCAGACAGTACTCTGTTTCTTTCCCCTCCCCTCCAGAAATGCTCCTCGTGCCAGATGGAAGACAAAGAGTTCTCAAAATGCTTTTAAAATAGATTTTTCTTTATATATAACTTATATAAAAACACTAAATAAACAAGGGATACTGAACAATATAAAACATTTATTACTGGTTTTATTAGCTTGAATTTTAATGTTTGGAAGTGGAAGGTGATGTATAAAGTTAATGGCAAGTAAAGTCTCCAGTGGCATATCACCACTTGTACTCAGTCTTTTCTTTGGATAATCCAGGCAATTTAAGCTGTACCTGATACGCATAAGCTATTTCTCATTTTTATATGCTAATTATTTTTACCAACATTTGCTAGGAGCACAAACTAATGCATACTGCCAAAACCAATAATTCACTCCAAAAAAAAAACCCCAAAAGGCAAAGTAAAAAAACTGCTTTACTACAAAGTTTACAGCAACAGTAACAGGGAGGGTTCCCCTGATTCCCCCCCACTCTTCCCTTTCAAATCATGGACGGTTTAACAAACCACAGGGAAATGCTGCTTAGAATCCTACTTCCCACAGAAGTTTAAAGGCTAACCTAGATTTTTCTCCCATCACAGGACAAGAGAAGAGGAAAATTGCGAGCACCTTACTTCTGTCACTCTGCCAACGGAGCTGGAAGATGAGACAATTCAAGGCATGACTCCCTTTCCCTTTCTTGCAGGCCGGGACATGCTCACACTTGGGATGCACAGGGAGAGTTTTGTCTCTCAAGCAACTAAGCATCACGTTTGGCACATGCAAATGAGAGGATAACATTACCTTTCAATGCAACCTTAATTCAGAATTTTTGGTTGTCAGGCATTGCAGCAATGAAGCCAGCTCAGACAGCAGACTGTAATTCAGTGTCAATCAATCAAGCCTGTAACATACCGTGCAAGCAACACGCAGGCTTATGAAAAGGAAAACACATAAAGTGTACACTAAAACAAGGTATTTTCTTAAATCCCAGGCTGCTGAAGATGGTAAAAGCTAAAGATTGTCATCAATAAAAAAAATGTCTCGTGACTACGACAAAAAGTAGGCTCTGGTGCACGAGCACAGATTTGAATTGCCAGTAATTCTATCAGCACGTGGACAAACAGTACTCCTAAGTATATTAAAAGTATCTTTGAAATCAGACACAACATGATTATTTCCACAGTTTTGTGTATATGGAATACAACTTTTAATTATTAACAAACAACTAGTGTTTTATTTATGCAAAGTAATACAGGCACCACCTATTCTCTATTTACAAACTGGGTGCATAATGTTGAGGTAACACAGTTTTATTAACATTTACAGTGTGTTCTCTGATCACAGTTGTACTTCAAAGCTCAAAATGAATGAATTTTTGGAGCACAGAACAACCCTGAGTAAATTCAGGGCAAGTGAAATGGCAGTACCACTTAGTTTTTACAAACCTGAAATTTAAAATTCAAGTTCAAAGCCATCTGCTCCAGGATTACATGTTTTGAAAGAAGCAAAAGCCAGGAGGGGAGAAAATTTACAAAAGACATTGTAGGAAAGCTCAGTCAGTGATAATACCTGTATTCTACCAACAAAGCCTATTTTAATTCAGAAACCCCTATATATATCAAATAACTTAAAATATTTAGGGTATATCATTTTATCATTGTAAAAATGTTTTTAAATGAACAATTTTTAGTCATGTGAATAATCACTGCCTAATAATTCCCAGCATAATCTTCTGGGATTAAGACTTTGCAGAATCAGACCTTGGTTAAGTATTTAATAAATATTATGCTAATTGATGCTCAAAAAACCTGAACTCAAAACCCCATGGCATAGCAGTGGTAAAATACTATAGCACTCCACAGAGTTTTGAAGGGAAAGTAGAGCTTTTTTGAAGGCATTCACCCTCAACAGTAGTTGGTATGAGAACATGTGTGAAAGCTACCTCATACGGACCTAGAAACTAGAGCAGTTAGCCAGACCTCCAGAAGACCTCAAAATAATAACAAATAGCAAGTTAAATCCCAGTCTTCATGTTTTTAAAACAGTCACTCCAAAAAATTTCAATTAACTGAACTTACAATGTATTTGTCAGGAATAGCAAGATTTATTTAAAAAAAAAAAAATCAAAAAACAACTGCACTGAAACTGAGAAGAGACTCCTAAGACCTGCCACTTTTGAATAGAAGGCATTGAAGCTTTGCCTTTCTTGTAGAGATTTAAATGGGGAATGGTCTAGAAGAATGCCCAAGACAACAAGGGCATCTTGGTGCTCCTGCCCACCCCCTTTCTGGCAACCTTTGTCCCCAGCTGTGCTTACACAGCTGCAGAAATTTATACATTTTTTCTCACTTACTTGCTGTGTGAAGGGTACATGATGCTCCTGGTAGCTCTTAATACCACCTGATGCACAAAATCCAGGCAGAGTCTGGTCTTTCATTGAAAGCAGTGTTCCTAGTCTACTTTATTTTGTTATTGATTTGTCTGCAGGAGAGTCCTGGTACAAGACAGAAAACAATACTGCTTGCTAGAGGCAACCACAATCCCAAAAGAGGCAGCCTAAGTTTTCCTCAAAGTTCTGCCAATGGACAGCATTACTGACTTGCAATGTTTCTGCTATTCCATCCTGGGAAGACTCACAGAGAGGCTTCCAAGCTATCCTGGGACAGTGATGTGGGTTTGTGACCAAAAGGGCTCCCCTGAACGCTGCTTTGCCATACTGTACAATAATGTAAGTATCCTTTTATTGCATCAGGATTATTTCATGAAAGCCATTGTCTTATCTAACCTGGAACTGTTCAATGGCACTAAGATACTGTGGCCTTCACTGTTCCTTGAGCAGGTCTATGTCCAGTCTTTACTTGGAAGGCATCACAGCCTGGGCAGAGTCAGAGCGGTTTAAGGTTACACCGGTGGGAATGCCCTGCCCTCTGTTGTACTCTCTCTCTCTTCTGTCTGTGTCAGAATTTTGGACAGTAAAAATTTCAATGGGAGCAGATAAGAACCTCTCTAGAGATTCCTGATTTCATGACAGATTTTTGCCACAAACCAAAGGGAGGCTCCAAATTGGCAAATAATGTTTAGCTTTGTACAGCATCTGTTTTTTCAAAGGCGGCAAATAATGTTTCAAACACACACTCGTTTATTTTAGCAGACAGAGTTTGGCAGAGAAGCCCACTGGAGAGAGATCCAGTTCTGCCCTGCTTGTGCCAATATGAACTTGATCACTAGTTCTTTGAAGTGAATAGTGAAGTCTCAAGTGTCCTCTATACCTCTGTAAAAACAGTACTCATTAAAAAGGTTAATTAATAGCCTTGTTTTATGGACACTGGAAATAAGATTACTAACTCCTCTTTCTGTTTGGGTTCCATCCTATGCCCAGTCACCCCAGCATGACTGTCTTCATCTAGGCAAGTAAATGGCAGATTTGTGACCTGCAGTTTCTTTTTTCCACCCCCTGCAGAGGAGGAAAACTTAATGTTAAAATAATACGTCTTGCACTTGCAAGAAAAAAAGTGATCTGCTTTGTGTTAGTTCTTCGTTACTGTGAGAATTAACTCCAAGAGCAAGCAGCAGCCCCTCTGTTGTCAAGTGACTGTAAGTGATATGCAGTAAGTGATACACAGAACAGAAGCAGTGGTCTAAATCCAGAACGCTCAGAACTGCGTTACTGCGAGGAAAGGTGTCACAACAAGGATTAACCTAAGCTGTGCAACTCTGCATGTTGCAACGTGGCTCTGGGGCCTCTACCTCCTAGTCCCCATTTACAGAGGCATGATGCAGTGCATCCGGGATGTGCATTTGCTCATTAGACTTCCTTTGGCTAGATGTGTCATTGATTATCTGATCTAACCCTTCCTACAAAAACCCTTCCTACAAAATCCCTTCCTACAAAATCTCTTCCAGTTTCCTGTTACTGTGTCACAGCTCACCAGACAGTTACTGCACGTACAATTTTCAGCAGCTGACTGGTGTGACACCCACTCCATATGGCATGTGGGACCACCTCAAATCCCTACTGAGCCCCATCACACACAGCATTTGTGGGTGCCCTGCTGGCAGCCCAGCCAAGCTCACCCACCACACAGCAACCCGCAGAGACAGAAGCACACCCAGAGGACTTCTCTGAAAGGAGTCTTGGTCACTTGTAAAGTGTGGCAGTGTAGGGAAAACTACAAGTACTTAAAATGCAATTTCACGAGTATCCTTACTATTCTTAGTACTTAGGACTATAATTCCCCCTCCCCCATCCTTTTTCCTCAAGCTCATTTTCTAATTTTCCCTCTTCAGCATTTGTACTCAATTCTATTTCAAGTTATGTGTGTAGGGTTTTAATTATCTTCTATTTTGGGGCATTAAAAGATTCTGAATCATCCCACCTTCTGGGAGATTACTAAATCCAGTAATTATCAACAAAAACGCTGTTGAATGCCTATTTTCCATGCTAATTATTCAATTAAAAAATATGCTGGAGCCATCAGCAGGACACTTCCATTTCATGGTCGAAGGGAACAAAAAAAATCTTTTCAAAATTGCTCTAAAGCAATTATTTTAAAACTTGTTTTTCAGAGCTAATCTTTCTCCAGTCCCTTCATGCTGGTACAACAAAACCAGTGCATAGAGATCAATGGATGTGGCAGCCCATGCAGAAACCAGTCAGTAGATGCAGAAACCTTTCTTGGACGCCCCATGAAGATAAAACCCTAATTTGTACCCTTTTTTCCTGAGTAGAGTACATTTTGTTTCTGCCTAACCTTTTTAGACACATGGATGTTGCCACACGTTAGTATCCCGACACTCTTCTGGTTTCGGTATTTTAAGCATACATTTATGATCAGGAAGGTAATTTTCAGCCTAATTGACCTTACGACCATCAGTAGTTCAGAGTCTTTAGAGCGATTTCTCCTCTTTCTAGCACTTCAACCTTTATTTTTCTTTAATTTTTTAATCTTGATTTTGCAATCAGAGTGCCCCTATGCCATTTTATCATCTGGCTACAGTCTGAAATGACAAGGATACCCAGTACCAGGTGGAAAAGTAGCCCAGGATGGAGTCCTTTCCCAACAGGTATTTACACCAGTCGAAGCACTCACTGAAATATACTTCCTCCCAGGTCTGTCAAGCTGGTCTTAAATTCAGAGATGCTCTTATAATCCATCACCACAGCAAATTAAGCTGCTCCTAAACTCCTCTAAGTCCTACCAACAAAAACCTGCGTGCATTTCAAAGGAACGTTTTATTTCTGGGATCTGCTTATGGCATCTGTGGAACAAGAGTTAGGCAACATAGAGTAGCTTGCCAAAACAAGTAATTCTGAAATTATCCAACCCAACAAGCACCACTACATGAAGATCTCACATTACCTGTCTCAGGTTGCCATTATCAGAAAATTTAGCTATTACAAATAAAGATGCTCTAGAATGCAGGATGCAAACAGAATATACATCTGGAGGTCCATCTGTGTTAGGCAACAACTTGCAAGGCTTGCCTGCCTTTTATACTTCCACCAGCACCTACACATACTCCGCTTCAAGGAAAGACACGAGCTATTAAATTTTTTCCAAGAGATGGAATACGCAGGAGGCCTTTTAGTGCCTTGTAATTCCAGTTACAGTCTCTGCCCACCCTACCAGCAGAAGCAACATGGATGTCAACACGGGGAACTGAGCAGATAAATGGGAGCCAGCTGTGCACGATGCAAATGAATGGGTCAGGGATTACCATGAAGGGGCCGTGTCATACATATTTGTATACGTATTTTTATACATGCACGTATAAATACACGCACATGCTTTAAAATACGAAACCGGGATGAATATATAAACATCAGACTTTCTATTTTCAGGTGCGTTAACATCTGCTATACAGACACAAAAAGCCAGAAAGGTTAGACAAACAACTATATGCATCTTGTGACTTAATATGAGAGAACTGTGTCTGCTGCCTGTCCCTAGGGTCTGTCCTTTCATTTGGGGCTAACTGCAAAGGTTTCTGCTTCCCATCTATTTCCAGCCAAATGTAAAAGCCATGACTCCAGCAGAGCTGAAGTATCAACTACCACAGCCACACTTGCTTAGAGCAACGTAGTTGTATCCTTTCATTTGGGTTCCTCCACACCTCTGTGGGGACGGCACAGGCAAAACACTAGTGCTCCATGGAGAAAGTTCTCTGTGTAAAATAGAGAAATTGCTCTTCCCGGGCCAACCTGGGAAGGATTCTGCTCAACTTACGCATCAGGCTTGACAGAGAAAGCTTCCATTCAATAAATCCACCCACTAGTCAGCTTCACACAGGTTCAGGTCAGCTAATGAGCAGCATTTTTATTCCTTCCTACCCAAAGCAAAGCACAGAAGAGTAACATAAAATCAAAATATTTAAAAAGCCTTTAACTGTTCTGTTTAAATTACTATATCCACCCCCATTTGCTTTTCTCATTTGCTTAACTTAAAAAAAGGTAAATTTTAATGCAGAGCCACTGTGTGTGTGTGTGTGTGTAGACGCCTGACACACCCCGGTGACTTGTTTTTACGGGAGTTGCACAGTAGTCCTTGTGTTGCCTCAGTAACAACTCCTACACTAGGATACTTGAGGAAACCAGGGCACAACTTAATGAGGACCATGGCACGTAGTCTGTGGTCCTAAAGCTACTTCAGTAGTGTCTGGGAGGGGTCTGTTTACTTCTTACCTTCACATTTTCAAAGAGAATATGAAGTAGACTGTGCCACCCGTGACACACGTGCAAATCCCAGTGCTGTGCAGAGCAACGTGACACAGTTACCGGCACAAACCATCCCAGAGAAATGACCAGAGGACATGTATTGGGTTTGAGGTCTTTTCCTAAATATCTTCTACCTTTTTATTTTTTAACCCTGTCTGAATGTAATTTATGAAATCAAATGTTCTGTAAGGAAGAAAAGACAAAAAAAATTAAATAAAGGGGGGGGGGAAAAGCCTGTTAGCCTCGAGAGAGAATAGGGAAGATATTGGACCCTGTAAGGAAAATATCCCAGTTGTTGCCCATGAGACTAGTGATGTTTTACAGTTCCCAAACCACATTCTGGATTTCATATGCTGCCTTTGTAACAGAGTTAGCCTATACCGAAGGAGAACTGGTGAGCTACAAGCACACCATTGGTAGCAAGCATAGCAAGGCAAAAAGCAGGATAGATGCTTTATGAATAGCAGAGCTGGATGTGACAGGATTCTCAAAAGCTGGTAGGGAAAGTTTAGCAAGTAAGCAAGTAAACAAGCTAATATGTCTTCTGCTGGTTTTACCTTTTTACTCTTTGCAATAGGAATCTTATTTATAAAAGCTGTTTACTTTTCCCCTCCTCAAACAGCCTAAAGCTGCCAGACCAGTGTGGACTCAATGTCCTTTTTTTTTTTAATGCTTTTTTGTTTTTCTGCTCAGGAAACAGGCAGAAGACACAGACCAGAGAGCCAACTCAATAATGATTTTGTGATTTTTTCAAAGATAGTCAGTTCCTAAAAGGATTTGAAGGGTCAATAGGTGTCAAAAATACGATTTGCACTGGAACAACTACGGCACCTCTTCACATTTTTACAGTAATTGTTAGGGACAAGACATCATTCTTGCAATCAGGGGACAAATGTAACAGCCTACAGGATCTGACAGAGCTGATGTGCAGCAAACAGCAGTGCACTTGGAACGAGATGGCCACCTAAAATATGCCATAAACCCATGTTGCAGCTGAAGCTCTGCAAACCACAGCAAGTGATTCTTCAGAGCAGTTCACTAGTAAGACCTTTGTGAGCTTTACAGTTAACTTTTCTAGGATCAGAATTCAATCCAAAGACAAAGGACAATCTAAGGAGAAGAAATAAATATCCAACAGTCAATACGAAATGATAGTCACGTGGAAAGCACAAATTGTTTTTCTTCCTTAGCAATGGTGAGCCCAGGTCTGGCTGTTGTTTATTTTTATAGTATTTTTCAAGTTACACTCCAATTTTAAGCATTTATTACTCCTTAGAGATGGACTTGATGATAAATTTCACCACTGGTTCCAGAGTGTCTATGATTTGGAGGGAGCAATCCCTTCCTTACAGAGACAGGCTTTGACACACTGAAGATTTTAGCTTTGCATCTCACATTTTTTTATTTACAAAACTGTATAAAGAGAAAGCAAAGTGGGACTATTACGCTTTCCCTACTCTATCCTTCCTTGAGCTCCCAGTATTTGCTTTAGTCTATGGCAGGTTTAATTCTTATACATTTTGATGCTGCATTCTAAATATTGGTTTACACTTTTTTTTTCAGTATATGTCCTTTTCAGTATGTGACTTTTTTAATTGAAGTCAATTGCATTAGTCCTTGGAAAGAACTATGCAGAAGGGCAACTAATTAGATCTCCTCATTATCCCCAATAAAAAAATATGGACAACACCTATAAAGAATATTCTATAGTTATTTAAAAGTATTGATCACAAAATAGTAACATAAACTTTTCTCTGAATTTTATCATTTTACAAGTGCCTAAGGTATTCTCTTACCTCATACAATGGGAAAATGTATTTATTTGAAACCTTTCTAAAATACAAAAAAACCTATTTTAATTGAATCCTGTGTATTCAGATATTCATGAGGAGCAATATTTTTTCTGAATTCACAAAAATAAAAGGTAAAACAGTTTCTCTCAAAACAGTTGCTGGTTTTTCATTCCTCTTTCTCACATCACTTGGAATTTCTCAGTCATTTTTTGTTTTCTGTCACTCGGATGTTTTACTGAAATGGATGGCAGTGCTACCAGAAAGCTCTGTCAGATCAACCAGAAAGCTCTCAGACAACATATTGTATCACCTTAAATGTATGCAGCTTACGGCCCACATTTGGTAAGGATTCAGTTCGTTTTCTAGAACCTTATGTCAAGCACACAAAATACGAGAAACATGTATAAGCAATGCCCTGAGTATACAGAAACAAGATCATCAACCAAATAGCCCCTAAGGCCCATCTTAACAAAAATGTGTTTTAATAATATGAAATATTTTCAACTTAGAAGAAAAAAAAATTAATCAGGATTTCTTGAAATTGCCTTTTCACCCCGACACCTTATGTCTGGGCTTTATAAATACCTTTATTTATGCTGTTACCATCGTGTGCTGTATGTCCTCCTTTCTAATGAGTTAAATGCAAAAATTAGAACAAATGAAATTCAGCTGAGGGAGAGAAACTGAAGCTGTTTCCTCAGTTTTATATATGCATGTAGATATACTTAGAGGCTTTTTAAAAAGCTGTATAGATACTTAAAATGTATTTAATCTAAGTTCTCTCAGTGGTTCTGTGTGATTACTAGTGACAGTTGCTCCAACTTTTAAGTACAAAGGAGAGGGATAAAACAAGCCTTAACAGTTTTTAATCCACAGTATTCTTCTGAGGCCTTTGAAAAGCTGAGTAAATACAGTTTCGAAATTTATCATGATTGTAAGGATCATTTTCCTCTCTATGTGGAAAACAGGGGCATTTCTTCATTACTGGCATTAACTTACACTTCTCACAGTGTTCTCAGTTTTCTAGTGCATACAGCAGTGCTTTCCCTTACAGACTCGAATCTGTAAAACAAAAGATACGTAATGATTTAGCACATAGTTTAGGTGTGGTTCTTTAACACTGGTAACTAGTAGAGAGAAATAGCTTCTGCAAGGAAAAAAAAAGGCCTTGAATTTATCAACATATGAATTCTCAAAGCAAACCTGAAAAGGAGAGCAGCAAAGGAAGGAATAGGATTCATCATGAAGCCCAGCAGATAATTGTAGCAAAAGCATATAATAAAGATGAGTCACACAGAAAAGGATGAAACAAAAAGCAAAGTGCAGGACAGAGATACCCTGGGAAAAAGCACATTGGGCTAGATAACACACACAATGCACGAAGTCCTTTAAGTACTCCAACACAACCAGCCAAACCTGCTGTCTCTCAGTTTCCAAACACAATGACATCCTTTGATGAGCAAATAGCACCATTACGTGCCGTCCTTCGGTCTATCACACACGCGCAGTCATCAGTTCGCTTATCATACTCCCTTTTAACATTGCCTTCAGAGTCTGAACTAAGGAGTAAATTACCACATGCTCTTCAACAACACTTGCGCTCCCCTCCACGGCACGGCGGTGCTGGTTTCCAGGCTGCTGCCCCTGCCCTCCATCTCAGCAGCACGTAGACAAACAGAGCAGCCTGGCTCTGTATTCCAACAGCCTGGCTGCTCACACAGGACCGCAGCACACTCTTATTTCCTGACTGCACCCTAAGGAAATTAAGGAATGACTTCTCTATCCGTCTTGGGATCGTGGAATAAAGGAGGTTCCTGAAAAGAATTTTTTAGCAGTAACAAAGTTAACACATAGAAATTGATGGCGTCCTCTCTAATTACTGAGCTGAAGACCTGTTGCTCTCTAGGCACGCAGCACTTCCGCAAGGAGACAGCAGTGGGATTTTCAGAAGCTGTTTTAGAGCTGAAGTCCACAAAAGCACCAGCACGACTTTGTCAGACTGCAGCGACACAGATTCCTGGATCCCACTGGTTCTGTCCTGCCACAGCAGTGGGGATGGTCCCGTGCAGGGCCAGGAACTAAACTCTATGATCCCTGTGGGTCACTTCCAACTTGGCATAAACTGTGATTCTGTGATTCCATAGGCTCTCTCTCACTCAGTAACACGAGCATACACTGCAGAAAGCACATTTTGATGTCTGACCCACAGCAGGTCCAGAGCTTTCCATGGAGCATTCGGCTTTGTGAGAAAGTGCCCTGGTGCTTCCAGCATGCAAACAGCCCAAAGGCATGTTTCTACCGTTCTGTGAAAACAATTACTGCTAAATTGTTTCAAATCTCCTGGCAATATGTTTGTAACTTCGAAAGCTACAGTTGTTGCAATGGGCGCTTGGATTTACAAGGTAATTAGGGTTGACAATTTTCCCAAACCTACTGTCACGTCCGAGTGCAGGTCTCTTCCAAACTGTGCTGGGATACACACATCCTTCTGTGCTCATGATTTCTAAGGAATTACAGAAGTAAAAAGGAAAGTTGC
Source organism: Cephalopterus ornatus (assembly GCA_013396775.1). Classification (NCBI taxonomy): domain Eukaryota; kingdom Metazoa; phylum Chordata; class Aves; order Passeriformes; family Cotingidae; genus Cephalopterus; species Cephalopterus ornatus. The sequence continues at coordinate 139,126 of VZRE01005237.1, read as the reverse complement.
GGGATTCATTCATTCTCGACCAAATTTGCACGGAAAATCTGTTTTTCATACAGTGGAATGGATGCTTCTGATACACAGCAGCTCTAGTTCTTCACTTCAAGGAATAAAACCAAGACAAATGACGGCAAGAAGAGTGACAGCAGAACGTCTGAATGCTGAGAAATAAAGACACATCATTTCTGGCCAAGGAGCAAACAAATATAATAAAAATCCACGGCACACTCATTTTTGTGTTAAATCACCGCAGGACCATTACATTTAGTGCAATTTTACACAGGCATACACACATATGCAACTAAAACTACAGTAATATAGGATAACAGAATAGTTTGGGTTGGAAAGGACCTTAAAAATTACCTAGTTCCAAACCCCCTGCCATGGACAGGGATATGGTAAGACCTGCTTCGTGGCCTGCCTTGTAGCTCACCATTGAAGCTTTAACTGCTCTGCTCTATGCAATAGCAACTAACAGTATGTGATACGGTGTACCATACACAGAGAGGAATTTTCCCCAGGAATTGTCCCCAGACAGTCTTTGGAAAGTTACTAGTTGCAACAAGAACTAATATATAAGCATGACATTCCCTTTTCCGCCTCATTGCCCTCTGTATGCTAATAAAATGAAATGACCGTTCCAGAGGAAACACTCACTGGTGTATTATTACTTAAAAACTGTCGTAACACCAGAAGGAAAAAAATTAACAAATGCATGAATGTAACATGAAGTGAACTGCAATGCAAGATTTAAATGCAATCAATATGTAATTAGAGCTGCCTAGAATAGGCAATACTTTTCAGACTGTTGACCTGAAGGGTGCTTTTTATTTTATTTAGTCGGAGACATTTCCCTTAAATGAGATTTCAAAGTGCAGTGTTATATTATTTCAAAAATACAACAAAGCAAATTCTACTGTAGCATGTGGTGATTGAGCTGAGGTATCAAGGCAGGTTCAAATACAGTCACTTCCCTGCTAACTGCAAGCTTAGCTAATAAAGAGAACATAAAAGCATCTCCTTAGCTTTATGTCCCTATTAATTTACTAAAAAATAGCACACAAGAACACTTGCAATCACTGGTTTTATTAGAGAATACAGCACTGCTAACAGAAAGCCAGCTTCTTATGGAAAAAGACCCCAGCATTGCAGTTAACATCAAGCATAAATTTAACTGTCTGCTTGTCTGGTATGATCACCATGGTACCCAGATGCTTTCCAGATAAATATGAAAACACAATTCAAAGTGCATGCAATCTGTCAAGGTAAATTTACACAGGGGTAAAACTCGTAGGGAGCTGTGATTTCAAGTGCAGCGTGCAGGTCTAAGCCTGGACTAGGTAGCCACCAGTACACATTTGCACAGGGGTCAGAAACATTACTTATTTCTTCAAAATAAATTTTGATAACTCTGAAACGATGGCTTCATCAAAGAAAGAAGCATAGCTTAAGGTGGGACGCACGGGAGAGTCGTAACGGGCTTTGAAGGCGAACTAAGGCAAGGAACATTTTGTGGATCAAGCTGCACACCACGAATGTGGGAGAAGGGGGTGATGGTTATTCCAGCACCAGGAGGGAACTGGCATTTCCAAGATTTGTAACTCAAGCTTGCCTAAAATAAGGAGATTAAAACAACCCCAAACTTTGCTTTCTTTCCGATTGCATCTAGTTTTCTGAGAGCTTGTGATGTACTTGAAGCACACAAACAAGCTTTGTTTCATAATAGAAGGAAACAAACTTAGAAGAAAGAAAGATTGATTGATTCTTATGTAAACCCTTGTTTCCTGGAGCTGAGCTTTCAAGCAAAACATTAAATACTATAGTTGCATAGCAACCTCCCCACCCCCATTACAGGTGGACCGATTGGCCAGTTCCACCTTTCCTGTTTCTCCAGGCTGCACAAACACAGCTCTTGAATAGGTAGGAGTTATGTCAGCAGGGTGAACTTCCTAGTTGGTGGACAACTTGTATTCAAGAAAACAAGAGTCCTACCCAAAACAGTCTGAGGTGGAAACCTGTGATGTTCTGTGCTTATGTATTCCAGTATATTATGAAAATTAATAGCATCTAATGTCTTAGAAACTTACTTTTACACCCTTATTTTATGATGACTGGATTACTCAGTTAAGCAGAAGGCATTTGAGTGCAAGCAACACTATGCTTAGACAGTCAATTTTTATTTGCTGCTAACCACTAACATCTTTTGGAAGCACTACAGTATTATATCCAACAATCTCAACTAACGCTAAATTTCGTATCGCTGACTCTAAGTGAGAAATAACTGCAGTCAACACTATATTTTTTTAAAAGGCTTTATCTATGTCTTTACAACCAGAGTAAGTGTACACTAGAAAACAGCCGAGGCTGAATACTGCAAAAGCATAACACCAACTACAAATGAGTATCTTCTGCCCCACCTCATTTTGTTCTCCTTTTTATTTGTTGGATGACTGCTATGCTAAATACTGGCAAGTTCCCTCTTTGATTTCTAATCATCCTCTGATGCCTCTGTTTTCCTCCCATGCGCTTCTGCCTTTCTTATTAGCCGCTAATACCCTTAAACCCAAACCGCACGTGACTTTTTCACAAATAAGTTAAAATACTTTAAAAATGACTCATCACTGCAAGCTGTGACTCAACAGTGGGATTCACAGAAAGGCACTTCTGGTTGTCCAAGAGTAATGTGGCAGGGAAAAGTCCTGGAATAGACATAAAAAGAGCTAAGTTAGTGCCGTGCCATTTTCTCTGCTGGGCGGCTGCCAGGTACGTGCTGCTTGTCCCCGCGCGGCGCTTCCAGCCCAGCCCGAGCGGTGTCTGGTGTTTGTCTGCCACCTCCCGGGTGACTCAGTGCTGGGGACACCGAGTGCCCACAAGCCGACAGGGACAAAGCCCAAGAGCAGATGTAGCCACGGTAGTGGTCGTTAAACGCATTTTAAGTCCTTCAGAAAGTCAAACCCTCAAAAATTTGAGAGCGCTGCAATCAGGGAACCGCGCTGCTGTTTGCGTACGTGACCTCATCTCTCTCCCTCCAGCTGCGAGGATGGATTTGGACTCCACTTTAATCCAGTAAACAGCATTTTTCGGTTGGGTTTGTTGTTGTTGTTGCTGTGGGTTTGGGTGTTTGTTTGTTTGAGCGTTTTTGTGTTTGGTTTGGTTTAGGATTTTTTGGTGTTGGGTTTTTTGTTTGAGTTGGGTTTTTTTTTTGGTTGGTTGGTTTGGTTTTGGTTTTTTGTTTTGTTTTTGTTTTAACTTTGCTGTGCAATTTGAGGTTTTCTAGATTTCTTCTATTTTTCTGCGTGGAAAGTCAGTCCAGGCAGAGCTGGGGGATGTTAGTCTCTCTCTGATTTTCAGGCCCTTGGACACTGCTGCAGCCTGGCAGTGGGCATGCAGGAATGCCATGGGAAAGGTTGCTGGACACAGAGACCGACTGTGCCCTACTGGAGAACTGATCTGCACACAGACCACACGGCCAAAGCATTCAGGCCATGCTACACTCACTGAATGTGCCTTATAAACGCTACATCCATAAATATCTGCCCACAAATCTTAAGGAAAAAAACCAGTGTAACCTTGCCTTAGAAAATATCCAGTTGCTGGCTCAAACATCTTACAACACTATGTTCACTGCTTTAATGTTTCATCCTTAAAATACAGCTTTGAACAGAGAGATCCAGCTTCAGATTTAATTTCATTATGGTAAATTTTCCAAAGAATCCTCAAGGTAACATAAATGAACATCGATGAATACCAATACTGATCCACAGCAGCAAGTAGTGTTATAGAAAGGCAACAACTACTTACACTGGGAAAGAACGCTGCAGTGGAAACAGAACAAGATTTAGAAAAAGCTTGTTTGGTTGATGTGTGGATTATTTATACTTTTCTTGGAAAGCTGAAAAGCTGCTTACAAAAAATAAATGAGGCAATACTGTACTAAATAGCATTAAATGATAGGCAATTCAAGCAAATGAATTGATGTTGAGGAGGCTAGCATTCAATCCAGAATTTTAACATCTTATTACACTATTAAAATACATTACTGCAATATGTAGTCTACTGTAATTATTTTCTACTAATCACCCTATTCACTAATCCACTCACCGTTGTTTTCTGCTTATATACTAAATTTCTAAGCTAGTTTCAATCCTTAAACAAACTAATTTTAAAACCTGACAAACTTCTCTCTGTTGTGCAAAAAAGAAACTTCCTTTCACAGCATTACACATACATCATTTACCAATGCATGTCACTGGTCCCCTTCTTTTTAATTTCATAACAAGCTGTGCTCATGAAGCCCGATTCACTGGGTAAGAGGAGACACACAGCAACTCCTCTTTTGCTGTTGCTGTCATAACTTATGTTTCTGTTCCTCTAATCCACACACCTTTCATGATACACGGCCCTCTCTGCACTTTACATACTGTAAACCTCTACTGGGATGACTTTCTTGCACAGATTGCCTGCAGCAGTCTCTGACTGAGTCTCAGGTATTGAGCAAGTGGCTTCAACGCTCCCATTTACTTCAGCACATTTACTTCATGTATTTAGGGCAAAACTCAGCTCTTTGTAGCACTGTGACACGGTGATCAGAGGGAGAAAACACCCAGAAAGAAAAGTATTTCAGAGAATATCATTCAGGCAACTGATCTGATGCCACACCTCCTACGCACGAAAATAGTTTCAGACACTGACATTGCCATCAGCTGAAAGGTCCTTACAGGGCACAGATTTCTGCTGAGCACTATTGCCTTCTCCTCCTCGCCACCCAAGTCCCCACAGCTGCTTCCTTCACTCTTCACTACAAACTCCAGCCCAAGGAAAGAAACTCAGCAAAGCTTGTTTGGGTGTTGTTTCCTCCCTCATCCTTGCTGGTGATGCACCCACTTGGTGAGACACACCTCACTCCCAGTCAGTAGATGTCAAATACAGAGCAAAACCAGCTTGGAAGAAGGATGAATTTAACTCTTAGTTATGGCCTATGCAAATATAAATTTAGAGTGCCTTCTTTTTTTAGTTCACCGAATTCCCATGGTGTTGTCAATTCAGAAACACAAAAGGCCTGATTTTGGGTTCTATATGGGGACTCCAGTACTGCAGAGCTCTCAGCTGAGGAAACAACAGGGCCCACCATCCCCCTGGCCCAGAGCCAGGCAGGGTCTCTCAGTTTTCAGGTCACCATGTCTTCACCCTGCGTATGCTGTGAAATTCCTCTTGGAGGAGGGGTGACGGCCCACAGCCTCCAACAGCATGGTGGCAACGTGGGGAGGACAATCCCCAGCATCCTCCGCATTCAGTCAGCACTGACACATAGAAATTCATGTGGCACTTCCCATCTAAGAGCTGTAAACCTTCTCTCCAGCATTGAGCAGACATAATTACATCTGTGAATGAATCCTTTGGAAAATATGGCTCTTAGTAGTTAGGAGAGTTGCACTAAAAGGGTTGCACAAAACCTGTGATTTCATAACTAGTATGAAAAAATAATCTGCTGTGGCAGCTAAAAATCACTTGGACAAAAGGCACGTCAGTTCTGTTTGATAACCACCACCCCAGCTGTGAAAGCAGTTCCCTTTCAAGTCTGCTTCACTTACAGTTTGCCAAGACCTTGGCACGGCAGCCTTTAGGGTTCAACACCTATTTAAGATCTCATTTTCTTCCAGTTTTAAGTGATACAATTACTGTTTATATTTTGCAGAAATACATAAGTACCCCTCTGAACTGTAGGCACAGTAGTCTTCACAATGCCCAGTTTCAGATTTGTTTTTGATTTCTGCAGCATCCCCTCCCAGAGCCGTATAACCCACAGAAGTTTCCTTGCTAACTCATAGCTTGCCATTAAGTTTCACGCCAGTTACTGAGCTAAGCATGAATCACTACAGCACAGCAGGTATTAACAACGTCCTCTTGCTCTGGGACCACAAACCATCAGAAAATTAAAGTGCAGCCTTTCTGAGCAGACAGGACTGTAATCATGTCCTCACTGCTCCAGTTACCCCGGGCGGGAGGCCTCGAGCTGCTCCACGGGAGATGACATGGCTTCCGAAGGAAGGGAAGGAACAGCCCCATTCCAAAATATCTTCTGGGCTGTGCAGAAGGAATTGGTAACTAAGGAGTTGTTGCAAGCTTAGCTGTTGCATCCTCATTATTTGCTCTCATGCCATCAGGGAGGGAGCTCCAAATCAGCCCCGTCAAATGGGCCAACTAACATGAACTTACGAGCCAGGGGACTTCTGCGTTAGGCCCAAATGTAAGTTACAGAGAGGCAAAACCCGAGTTAAGCTAACCCTGCTGTATCTAAGCTCTACATTGTAAAGACAAGGAAACCTTTTCAAACTGACTTTGAGGCATAACCTATCGTTTACACAGGTTTTCAGTTATACTGCCCCAACACCATAAACACCTGCATTATCACACAGCTGTGAAAACGTTCACATTCAACTGCAAAACAAGGCAAGTTACTGGGGCTGGGGTGGCACGATGCACCAGTAAGAAGTTTAAAATTTTGCCTTCTTTCTGAACATGAGCGCTCCTCTTAATTCTCTGCAACCAACAGGTCAGAGTTAAGATCATGCCTCAGAGCTGCAGCTCACTGAAGCTGTCACAGCGTGAAGGGAACAGCACCAGTTGTATTTACAGCAGCAGGGGGTTTGCCCCAGGCCTGTCCCACGGATGGAATCACAGAATTCAAGAGCACATTGTTTTATCGTTATGTGGGATGAGGGAGCAAAAGTCTTAATGAAATCAGGCATCACTTATTTTGCCCATCACTCACTTCTTCCATTACACAATACGCTATTGGTGTTGTCACCTTCCAAAAACACCTTTATCACTCTATCCCAAAAAAAAAGGCAGCAGCTAAAATTAGAACAACCCAAAGAACTAGAAAAAAATTCAACCAGGCCAGTGAGACAGCTGACACTCTGCAGTCCTACAATAGCATACCTATTGTCTAATTAGGGGTTTCACCAGCACTGCTTTAAGCTATTCCTTTGAAGGAATTGGTTTCTAGATGGGAAAAACGATGCACTGATGAATTGGAAACGCAGTTTTTTGGGGAAAGAAATTATATTTATTTATCAAATATTTTCAAAACTGAGTCTGTTGTGACATAGAAGGAATACAGACCCTAAGAAACAACAAATTAGGCTCATGTCACAAAATCACTGTTCTCCGAGAGCAGGACAGCTTATCTACCACCACAGATTAACAGGCACGTTTGCATTTCGGTTCTGAAGAATCAAAATCCTGAGAAGAAAAACGTTACTGCACAGATGAGCCAAGTAAGTGTTTATTACCTGCTGCCTTTTTCTTTTCCCAGGTGAAGCTTCAGGTTACACGGGATGTTTTCCTTGTGTCCTCTTTCCACACATTTCCCTGGTTTAAGAAAGTGACTGTTGGAAGACGAAGCAGAAAGGAACCCAGAGCGTCAGCACTGAGATATTTCACATCTTTCTGCACGGCTATCAGACAATTTTAAAAACACTTACGCTGCTGTTGTGAAGGCAGCTAAGTCAGCTTTCACCCCGGTACCTGCCAAGCCTCCTCCAGTGATTTTTTTTTTTTCTGTCTTTTTCTTTACAATCACACAGCACAGTTTTTCTGCAGTGGCCGACTCAAAGCCTTCCTCTCACGGTCAGGGTGGGAGAATATTTTGTAAATAAAATTAAGCAGCTTTAGGGGGAGCTGCCTCCTGTGCCCTCGAGGTCTGTTGAGACAGCGACCTCTTGGCGTGTGTTTTGAAGTTGCCTGCTCCGTGAGCGGGAGCCCGGGGGAGGTGGAATTGTTCCCGTAAATCAGCACCGAGAAACCCCCAAGGCTCAATTTGAGAGCATTAATGGCCAGGCATTCCTTTATTTTCAGCGCTGGCCACAGGGGAGGTTCGCTCCTCCAACCACGTGTGTGTATTTAGTTTACAATTATTACATATTCAGCCAGGGTCTTACATATTCGCGTCTCCTCTCCTAAAGTTCATACATATGTTAATCAGCTCTAAGAAGTTCTTCGGAAGTCCTAATTTGGTCACTAGAGGGTGTTCTGGTGGTCTCTTGGTGGTCGTTTGGAGCTTGAACTTTACCAGAACTTGCCCTAGTAAGTTCAAGCAGCCTATTTACAGCTGGTTAGAAAATGCCTTTGTTCAGCATTCCTCACCTAAAAACCAGATACTTATGTTACTCTCGCTTCAACTAAAGCATTCAGAAACTTGGCTTATTCTGCAACTACCTTAACAGAAACTTACATTGTAAAGGCCGGCAGAAAACTGCTGAACAACGGGGAATTATTGCTCTTATTTTTTTTTTTTTCCCCACAGTGAAGGCCGGCAGAAAACTCCCTGAGCAATGGAGAATTACTGCTCTCCGAAGGGATGGAAAGGATGGGTGTGTGCTGCCAGCACACGCCGCTAGCCCCATCCAGGGCGAAATCACCCAAGAGCCGGGCAAGAAACTCTCCGGACGCGTTTCGAGCACAGAAAGCCCAAACCCACGCACGTTCGTCGCGGCGCCGGGGGCACGGGAAAAGATCCCCCGGGACGCACCTGGAATCACGCAGGTTTCATAAATTCACGCAGCTTTCCCGCTACAGATGCAAGGATTTACCTCACCCGTCGTCCCACCCCATTTCGTCCCACGGCACGTCCCCCTCGAGCCGTCCCTCCCGGTTCTGGCACAGTTTCCTGCCTCCTGGACCTGGTTCAAGGCCTAAGCCCGGTCTCATCTCGTCTACTTTCTCGCTGTTATCAGTCTCCTTCGCAAGTGCGAGCAACCGCCTCTGTTTTCATCCAAATCCTCGCCTGGAAGGAACCTCCGCGAGAAACGACAAGCCACGAGTCTTTTCGCTTGAGAGCTTCCAACCCTGCTAAAACACAGGAGGCTCTGCGCCTCTAAACGCTCTCCTTTCGCGGCGCTTAAGTCTGAAGCGCGTCAGCGCTACGGCTCGCGGTTTCCAACAGCGCACTTAGATCGTACGGCTACACCCAAAACTTCCCGAGGCCCGCCCCAGAGAACGGTG
>VZRE01005237.1:65295-130083 GCA_013396775.1 Cephalopterus ornatus | reverse complement strand
GGAGCGAGCGAGCGGCGGGAGCGAACGACGGCACCGCGGGCGGCACGGCGGCTGCTCGGCCGTCCCCTGAGGGACGGGACCCCGCCGCCGAGGAGGGAAAGAGGGAGGACGGGAGGGAGGAGGGAGGACGGGAAGGAGGAAGAAGGAGCGAGGTCGGAGCGGGCGGGGCCCGGGCAGCGCCTCCCTCACGGCCGNGAGGGAGGAAAGAAGGAGGAGCGAGGTCGGAGCGGGCGGGGCCCGGGCAGCGCCTCCCTCACGGCCGCCCTCACGGCCGCCTCTTCCGCCCGCCCCCGCGCGCGACGATGACGCACTTCCGCCCGCCCCCCCCGCCCCCGGTGGCCGGAGGCGCTGCCGCCATTTTGGCGCTCGGTCGGTGCCGGGCCCGGGCGCGGCGGCCGCGGCTGAGAGCAGCGCCTCACAAGGGGCTTTGCTTGACCTCCCTCGGGGCCCCCCGCGCCCCGAGACAGGCCTGTAGCGCGCCATGTCCGGAGAGGGGAGCGCTGCCGACCAGGTGAGCGGGGGGAGCTGGGTGAGCGGGGCGGCGAGGCCCAGGGCAGCGAGGCCCAGGGCAGCGAGGGAGACCTCGCTTGTTCCTGGCCCTTGGGCACAGCGCGCTCGGCAGGAAGATTCTGACCCGGATAAGCTTTTTACAGCGGTGATTCGATGCGCTGGGTTAGGCGAGCGCTTGCCGTTTAATGCACGAGGCCTTTTTTTAACGGCACCTTCTTCGTCCGAGATATAAGGCGTTGTTAGAACGCGTTTGGATTAGAAAGGAAAAATTAAAATATGCTCATTTGGTTAAGAGGCTTCTTTGTTGTACGGCACGGATTTCCTCTAGCGTGAAAATAACTACAGTTTCAGTGGAGTTTGGCCTTTTTTTGTGGTTTTTTTTTTTTTAATGGGCTAAGATACGTGTTTACCCTAATTTCTTATTTTTATAAGGAGGTGTAGTCAGGGTGTTGTACGTAATCTTTTTTAATCTCACGTTGCAGTGAACCGTCTCCTGCTTGCTGGCAGCATTTCTCCGAACTGTTTTGGTTTTTTTTTTTTGTTTTGTTTTGTTTTTAAGTAGTTGGGATGATGTTTAAAACCGGTGTCAGTGGGAGAGGGGNAACCGGTGTCAGTGGGAGAGGGGGGGATGGAAGTTCCTGGCGGGGGGGGAGCGATTGATGACACAGTCACATGCCTCAGCGGCCACGGGAGCCTTCGAAAACGCTTAAAAGTTAAGCTGATGACTCAGTGCTTCTTTAGGAAGCTTTGTCTTCGTAGGACGTCGTTTTCTTTACAAAAACAGGTCAATTTTTGTGCGTTCGGGCCTTTACCCCGAAAGGGTGGGGTTCACACTTTACGAGGTCACCAGTCCGGGGGAAAGGGTGGGTGGGGGTAGGAAAGACAAAACGCTCAAGAGTGTGAAATACCCGGGTTTGGCCTCATTTGGGAGAATATGCCAGCCTTTGAGCTCCAAGCTGGTCAGGTCAGTAAGCGTGCCTGTAGTATGTTTTTGAGTAAGAGATTCTTCAGGATGGTTCGTTTCATGGCTGCAAAGAAGTAAGAATACGCTGCAGCCAAAGTTCTGTGAATCCTGGTGTGTAATGTTTCGCATTTAATCCTCCCATTCCTATATAAATATATAAAAAATACGTGGATGTTTCACTGTGCAGTTGAGCTGTTGGTCAAAGCAGCGTGTGTGTGTGTTTCTGTAGCTTGTAACAGGTTACTATTTAACTTAAACAAGGCTGACTTAAGGTTTTATTTTCGTTTGTAAGGGAGTGTTTGATATGCAGAAGGCTGAATTACTGTCTGTAGAGTGAAGTAAAAGTTATTCTGTGAAGTAACAGCTGTAGCGTTGCTGTGCCACCTCACAGACGGGTCTAGCTTTCAAAAAACTGTAAGAGTTTATTTGCAGCCCACAAAAGCACCTTGGTTAACAAATGACTTAGGGGTTGGTCCATGTTAAGGTTTATCTTTTCTGACCACTGTGATTACTGTGTTCACGTTGGGTGCACTTTAAATAAAAATAAGAAGCTTTTGTAGACTAGGTAACTTTTTTTTTTTTCTTTACTGCTTCATTCACTTTACGATGGATTTGATTTCCTGCAAGTCCTGAATTTTGTTATAGTCAGTTTTCTGCTTTCCATCAGGTTTCTTCAGCTTCAATAGCTTGTCCTCCACAGCCTTTTTTCTTACCTGGCAGACTTCTGTCTCTGACTCCGAAGGTTACAACTGGCCATCCTTTGATCTCTGTGTTTTTGGCAACACTGCCGTGGGGTTTCCAGTACCAGAGGCTCCCGCTCACCCCGTGGTGTAGGAGATAGGTCCCTTCAGTGAACACGGTGCCAGCCTGGCTGTGGGTGAGCCGGGCGCGGGAGACCCAAATCCACCTGCTTGTGGAAAAAGGAACAGCAGAGCCCTGTGAGTGGGGCACTTTTGCCTTGTCCCTGCCCCACCTCGCAGCTGCTGTGGGCCGTGACCTAGAGAGGCACCTGACTTAGCAAACACACTGTTCTTAGGGCTGGAAATGTGCCCTTCTGTGGGAGACTGAAGCTGGGCAGAGGCTGGGTTGCACCTGGCTTTCATGTTTCAGGTTTCATCTGCTGCTTCCCCGAGCTGCTCCTGAGGTTTTGGGTGCCATTTTTGTTGGCAGTCACACGGATCAGTGCAAAGGGGGCACTGCACAGTTGGTTTGCATCTGTCTTGTGTGTAAGATGGAAATGTGGTAGTTCACGGGGCAGGTTAAAGATCTTTAACAAGTCACTGTTTGACTCACTGACGTGCAGGGGAGTCTGCATCTTGCTTCTCAGAGCTCAGCTTTTGGAGGGGACTTCCAAAGGCAGCCAGGGGAATAACAGATTGTCCTGCTGTCTCCAGCAAGTATAGAGCTCTGGCAGTGGAGAAAGGAAGGACAGAGTGGAATGTTGGATGTAGGGAGGGCAGGAGAGTAAAGGTATTACAAGGTTTAAGATCTAGGTGGGCTTTAGGAGGCTTTACTGTACTAGGGGCAGTGCAGCTGAAATGTGGCATTACTGCATTTAGGCCAAGCTTAGGTCCAGGAATTGTTGGGCTGCTTTCCTGGGGGGATCAGGAGTCTGAGCTGTGTTATGTAGGTTTTATGGAGCTGCAGCCATCACTATTCAAGTATATTTTAGATTCTTGCACTGAGTTAACTGTGCTGGATCCAAATTAATTCTGCAGAACCAGTTGAATGATGTCAGGACTTAAAATCTGTTAGGCCCCTGCCAGACATGATGCTTAACAAACCAGACTTTCCAGGGTCAGTTTTTGGAATACCAAACGCTCAGCCCTCTCTGTGTCGTAGACATGCACATTTGTAGGCTGGGAGGCTGCATCTGCCACTGTTGGCCAGAACATTCCCTGACAAGCTGTTCCCAGTCTTGTGCCAAGCTTACAAAGAGCACATGCTTGCACCTCTGTATGTCTTGACATTTTTTAGACCTTAATGGACACATCTAGTTCCATTTCAATCGTGGTTGTTTCATGTACTCTCTAATAAGACCCAAAGTCATTGTGCTCTCTTCCTCTTTCTACCATGGCACAAACACTTTTTTTTTGCCCCCCACTTAATATATGCTTGCCAGGCATCAGTTTTGTCTGAAGATGATGCAACATTTGCTTTACCTCTGCACTAGTTGCTTTCTAATCTTTTAAGGCTGGAACACACATTTCAAGCTTCCTGTGACTGTTTCCGAGATACATCCCCCCAGTGTGTGATGAATGTGTGTTACATTAATATGGATCTGGTCAGACTGAGCTGGGGGAAAAAATGTCTATATTGTCTCTGTAACTACAGAGAATACCCCTAGAACAGTCTATTCTCATTTCTTGCTGGTACTTTTCTCCCTTTTTTTTTACTCCTTTCTCCTTTTTTCACTCCTTTCTCAAGTTCATGTCTTGTGTCTGTTTCAGGTGGTACGTCGTGAAAGTTTTTGCATTCTAAATACAATTCCAAAGTACTAAATGTTGTTATTAACTGTAGTTTAACATTTTAAAAATAGTTGTCACTGAGTGCAAGGCTGAAAGCGGAAGATTATTCTTTGCAGGATTGTGTGGGTTTAACATCTCAGGAGGAGCCACTTGAAGGAAACTTCTCTAAGAGCATATTTTATGTGATACCTGTAAAACTGGGTTTGTTGTCGTTGTTAATGTTTACTGTAGGAACAGGTTGTAAACAGAATGAACGCAAGTATTGATAAAGGAAGACTTTGGAATTGGTCATGTGGTGGTTTTATGCCAGTTTTTACGCAGTTGTAAATAAACTATAATTTGGGTGCATTTCCAGAGTAAGTAAGTTCCAGGTATGCCAACAACAACTTGAAGTGGAAAATGTGTCAGTCTAAAGTGAGGAAAGAAGGGTAATCATTACTAGTCTAAAGCTCTTGGTTTATCTAGAGTTGTGAAACAGCCCAGATTGTGTTGGGATGGGGCAGTAGTTACAAAAGTATCCTTTTTTAGTTACTTAACATTAATGTGCTGGGCTGTGTCTGCTCATAATGATGGAGTCTTAAAGGACAATATTTTTTCAAGACTGCTCACAGTTAAATTAGTTTAGTAGCAGAACAGAAGTCAAGGCATTAAAAACATTTAAGAAAGTGCAAGGATCAATAAACTGTAGCTGTAGTGTAGTGAAGGGATGTGTTACTGAGGAAAGGATTTTAAAACTTCTTCTGTGCACATACAGCTATAAGTAAACGTTAAGAAAAAAAACCCTTACGCTCGAAAAACCTGTAAATTTACCAAACAGGACAACTAACAATGCTTGTGAAGTTGCCCGTTAATATATTCGAAATTGTATCCACTGAGTCTGTTGCAGTCCAGGCCGTGCTAAACTGTGCAGGAGCCAGCCAAAAACACCAGGCAGTAGCCTCTGTGTAATGGAAATAAACCTCCTTTTGAATATTGAACCAGTCTGACTATACTAGCCATTACAATTTCTACCTTTTTGTGTACAACAGCCTATGTGTCTTGTTTGTAGGAGTTCTTATTTCCTAATTAGTGGTAGTTTTTAAGTTATCTTAAACTGGCCACTTCATAGGTGAAACAGGAGGATGCCTTAAGAAATTGGATGCATTAACTGGTGAAATAATTGAAAGGTGTTTAGATAAGTATTTTCTTACACTCTTTGGAGTCAAGGTTCATTCAAGAGGCCTGAGGAAACTGTTGCTTTTACCAGGATGGTATAAAACAATTTTTCCTTGAAGGTGATTGATAAATAACTTTAAGTAAATACTAGAAGTCAACTTTGTTTCTTCTGGTTTTGTTCCCTCTGACATTCTTTATGAATTCAGATTTGGATTTTGTGCAGTTGATGTATTTTGCAGGAAGGAGTTCCTAGACTTCTTGATACAAAATTTGGCTTTAGGTCTTTTCAGGTTTTGGAAAGATCATTTTACACTTTTAGTATCTGTGAAACTCAAAATCGGTTGCCGTTTGTCAGTGTATAAATAATGAAAGGGAAACTGTGAACTGGACTAGGTGATAAGAAGATACAGAACCCTAAGTGCTAAAATAATTCCATGACCTTCAGAGGGTTGTTTGTGGGATAGGAGTCTGATTAGGTGGATGTACACTGAACACAGCTATCAAGAGCAGAGGAAAAAAGTGTTTTTTACAGTCTGTGTGCAGTAATTCATCGTGACATTTTTTTTTCAAGGCAGTAAAGAAAAGTTAAAAGCCAGTATCTATCTCTGATTAGGTTCAGTTTTATAGTAGTTTAAGCTGATCTGAGTTGGGACTGCTGAGGTCTTGAATGGTTTTGCATCCTTTATTCTTCATCGATCTGATCCTGAAATCAAGGGATTGAACCATTAGAAAGTTCATCACTCTTCTAATAGGATTATTTTTCTGCTGATTTAATTCCAGGACTGGCTTGTTACAGGAGGAGATTATCTGCAAATGCTTATCTAGGGGGAGAGGATCATGGCAGTGAACACCCAAGAATTCAGTGTTTACAGTTTGGGATATTGGTGCTTGTGCAGGTGGTACAGTGAAAAATACATAATGAGAAGCTGCGTAGCCTTGAGCTGATAACAGCAGATGTGAGGGCAGAGGGCAGTTAACGTGCAGCTTTCACAACTGGGGTCAAATGTCTTTCTGCCTACAGCTGAGTTAGGTTGGAAGTCAAGCTCCTGGTTCCCTGTTGCTGTCTGCGTGCACTGGATGTTCATCCTCCCAGATTCGGTGTGTGGCTCAATGTGTGTTTGCTCACACACCCAGTTCTGGCAAAATGGCCCAGACTGGAAATCCTAAAAGTTGATTTCTCCAGTCTATCAGGAGTGATTGTTTGTGGAGATGCAAAGTAAAGAGGTCTTATTTTCCCTCAGGTAGAACCAGGACACTGATTTGCCTGCGGTGCAGTGTGTCCATGAAATGTGGATGGCTTGTACACATCCTGGAGATGGAGAGGTACAGGAGAGGGAGTTCACACTGGCTGTAGGAAGTTAACTGTTTTCTTACATATGGCATACGGTAGAAGCAAGTTCAGGCAGTCTAGTTTGAAACTCTGATCATATAGTTATTTTCAGTTCTGTAGAGCACCTGTGTAGAATGTGGAGAACTCTATCTACTGCTGTAAAGTGAATATTTGCCAATTTAGGAAATTAGTCCTTTTTATTTTCCAATAAAAGAATGGACTTATCCTGCTTTCACTGTGCTTCTTACACAGACTGAGTCCTGTATCAAATGTAGAGACTTGGGATTGCTACAGTTATGCATCTTACCCACTTCTGTTTTTTCATGAGCTGTTTCAGCCTTTCTGAGTTTATGACCCTATATCTGCACAGGTGAAATCAAATTCCTGGAAGTCTTAACTCAGCTGACACTGCAGTGAAACAATTATTTTTCTGTCACATGGAAAGGTTTGAGATAATACAACTAAACTACTACTGAGATAGCTGAAATGTGCTTCAGTGGCCCATTCTACTTTTTCTTGTTGAAAGTCAATATTTACAGTGCAGGACCCTGTGTTTTTGTAGCGTGGGGTCCTTTTTATTGTAGCTGACATTAATAGTACTGACGGGCTGCTGTTCTGGGTCATCTGTAGAGATAGTGCTATAACCTTGGAAATTTCAGCGTCGGTGCTATGTTTTGTAAGCTGAAATATGTTTATGCTTGTCATTTTGGAAGAAATAAAACCACGAGTTCATTTTATACTTTGTTTTGCATCTCAGGCCTGTGTTAGCTGAACTGTAATGTGAACTTCTTACAGAGTCAGAATATGGAAATTTAGAAATTTGCTACTTTTGAGCTGACAATTTTGAGCTACTGCTTTTTAATTTGATTTTTTAATCAAATTAATTTTACAGTAGTTTAATGTGGAATGATACTTGCCTTCAAGCTACAGTGCTTTGCACTGAGCAATTAATGTTAAGAATTTCTTGAAAAGTAAATCAAAAAGAATTATGGTCTTTAAACTGCTATAAAGCTCTTCTACCCGATTTTTTTTCTTTTCCCTTTAATGCATATCTTCCATTACATGTCCATTTAAGAGTTCTGCAACGTTTTTGATCATTTGTCCATTTTATAAGTAATTTTATTTTTAAAAAATCTTGAATTACATCCTGCAAGGAGGACTGACACAAAAACTGGTAATGCTGAAAAATATTCGCAACTCCGGTAGCTTCTTTTAAATGATCAGGGTGAATTGCAGCGTATGACACAAGCAGCAGTTGGGTGGTACTGAAGTGACAGGGCATTCCTGCAAACAAAGGGAATGTTCCCAAGGAACTGAGGCTTCCTGCATTTGCTGGCCCCTTTTTCTCCTAAGTCACTATTTGTACAATATGTCACAGGCAGCTTATTGCCATTTAAAATAAATGGTTGTCCAGTAAAATCTATTTATAATACTTGGCCTTTATATCCTTGGAACATGTACTTTCCTTCAGGAATAATGTCAGTAGTGGAGCACAATAGTTACTGGAAGTCAAAGCTCTGCAGAGTCCAGTTGCCTTCTGCTTCCCTTTCTAAGTGTGTGATGGCACCTTTGAGAGAGGAGTGTTGGTTCTTTGTGTCCCGTTCCCCATCTTTTCCAGCTTCGGAAGGACTCACTGACCCGTGCAATGTGCTCTGGGAGTTTGGAGCAGACAGTCCTGGGGTTCCTTCCAAGCTGACTCATCCTGTGATTCTGTGAACTAGACCCCGTATTAAGAGTTAAAATTATTTCCTTAAAATTATTTAGCAGTTGACAGGGTTGTTTGTGGGTTTTTTTCAGGCTTTTCTACACGGTAAATCAGTCACACTGCACTATACAATATTGTTTAACAGTAATCATGTGGCTAACTTGTAAATAAAATTTCACCAGCAAGCTCTCGTAGGAATGACTTACAAGTTATTATCATTGCATCTCACAAAGGCAAGAATTTGGTTGGTGGTGTGATTTTTGGATTGCTAACAACTGCTTGAAAATGAGTCAGATTTGGAAAGTTAGTAAATAAGCTGTTTGGAGTACAGGTCTGAAGAATATTTCATCCATACTAATAAACTTACAACCCTAAAGGATATTAACAAGCATGTATATATATTAAGGGGTGTCTGTATGTGATCTTCAGATTGTAATTTGTTTTTCATCTACTAAGTGCTAATTGTGTTAAATCTAGAAAAAATATCTGGAAATGATAAAGCATCTTTTTCAGAGGCCTTTGAAAGAAGACTTAAACCTATTCTATAATAGTAACTGTGTCAACAAGTACACATTCAATTTGGTAAAGCTTTTTTTTAAAAACAGGGCAGTTTAAGGATAGTTTAGTGTCAAAACTACAGGAAGGCAACTGTAAATGAGAGAAAGTTAACAAAGAAACTGTGCTTGGATAGCATGTGTATGTTCCTGCTAAAACTGTCATCTCCTAGTTTTCAAGTTAAATTTGTGATAGAAAATACCATTCTCCATATACAGAAGAACTTGTGCAGTAACCTGGATTTGTTTTTCTGGGGTCTGTAATAGAAATATTGGTCTGAATGTACTTAGTGCATCTTAAAAGTCTCAGGTTGGTAAAAATGTTTAAAATTCATAGTCAAGTAAATTTTCTGGCAAACTCAACTTTGTTCTCGTATTTTAGAAACGCTGAGTTGGTTTAGTCTAACTCTTGGCTGCATCTTCACAAAGGTAAAACTTGTTCTAAGAGAGCATTATCTTACCAGGGCAGCTTGTTTTCCCCATAAATCATTACAGTTTAGTAAATCCAACTTGAAAGCTGAGCTCTGGAATGCTACAATTGTGGGAATGTTATTGTTAGCTTGACTTCGTGGCCGGGGCAGAACTTTTCAAACACTGCTTGTGATCTCTTATGTCTTCTTTTTAATTTTTCTAGACTGCTGAATATGTCCCAGAAAAAGTGAAGAAAGCTGAAAAGAAACTAGAAGAAAATCCATATGACCTTGACGCTTGGAGCATTCTCATTCGAGAGGCACAGGTTTAGTGATATAGGATTACATTTCC
Source organism: Cephalopterus ornatus (assembly GCA_013396775.1). NCBI lineage: Eukaryota > Metazoa > Chordata > Aves > Passeriformes > Cotingidae > Cephalopterus > Cephalopterus ornatus. Next base: position 120,635 of record VZRE01005237.1, on the reverse strand, counting down.
TTATCTATGGTCCACTCACACTATTTGGTTCTGGAGTAAAAATCAGCATATTCATTTACAGAAATCATAATATTGTAAATGCTGTTTTGATTTTCAATTTTTAGAATCAGCCTATAGACAAAGCACGGAAGACCTATGAACGCCTTGTTGCCCAGTTCCCCAGTTCTGGCAGATTCTGGAAACTGTACATTGAAGCAGAGGTTAATATTTTTTACATTTTTTTTTCTTATATGACATTTAATAGGAATATTAAGTTTCTACTTTTATAAACATGATTAAGATAGGCACGTAATATCTAGGGAAAAGGGGATTTTAAATATGCCTTGCCTTTATTTTGTAAAATAGGTACAAAGGAATGATTAAAATGAATTCTAAAGTATTGGGTCTTTTATGAGTTGATGATTGTTGCATTATGGAATTGCAACAACATTAAAACTGTTTCAATGGTATTGGAGTGCTTTAGCCTTTTATTTGCTTGTCGTGTCAATTTATTGCCTCCCGTGTCATTTACTTAGAGGACTTATTTTTATTTACACATACAAACTTATTTGAGTGACTTTCTCTGAATATTTGGATTTTATTTTTCTTTTTTATTTGCTTTCTTAGGCAATTGAATGTTTCTGTGAACAGTGTTTGCGGGGAGGGTGTGGGGTGGAACCTAATTTCTGGAATGAAAATGCTGGGGAAAATGCATTAGCACAACTCATTAGCTTTTAAAAATCCCAACAAAATTGTGTTTGTTTTCATAACTGTGTAAGACTTACCCCTGAGTGCAGTGGTCATTTAGACCATGTTTAATGACCTGCCATGAAATGCCCTGAATAACTGGGGGGTGGGAGGAGTGTTGGTTCTGGTTTTATTCATTTCTGTAGTTGTTATTTAATCCTAATGCACATGCTTTTTGTGGGCATCTTCCAGCTGCACATTTTTCTTGGGACAGATTTTCTGTGTGCTAAACTGCAGGGGTGGGGACCTGTGTTCTGTAGATGAGAAATGAGCTCAGTTTTTTTTCCGTTTCATGTGAAACTTGCTGTGCAGCAATCTGAGTGGCAAAACTTCCTTGTATAGTTATCGTATTTTACATTAGATTTACATATCCAGATGTGCCTGGCAGTAAATTTTGAAGATAAATAAAATTGGGATGATGGGAATCTTAACAGACATTTTTATCTTGCAGTATGAAGTAGGATGTTTTAGTGCAATCTGAATTGATGTTACCAAATTAAATATAATAGAGTTTTCACTATTTTTTTCCCAGCAGTTTGTAGTGGTGGTTAGAATGTTGGTGGTTGTACGTGTTTGGGAGACTGTGAATGGACTAACATACATATTTTTGCTGTTGGGACCCTGCAGCCAAATCCTTTAGCCTTTTGTCCCCTGCAACATTTGCTACAGGTTCCAGTCTTTAGAATGCAATCTGATTTCACTATTACATTAAGTTACCTGATTTCTGTGCTTATTTCAAACCTTTGCCTTTCCCATGCCTCAAATTTAAGAGTAAGAACACCTCAGAAAGCTGGTATTATGTTGTAGGTCTTTCAGCAGAAAGTCCTGTTACCCGTGTGAAGCTTCTTGTCTTGAGCCACGTTCGGAGATGAACCAACAGACATTACCTCCCTTAATCCATACCTTTTAACTGACCTATCCTCTAAGAGTGTTTGGAAACATTAACAGTGGCAAAGCTTGTAACAGTCTAGGGTATCATTTTTTATGTGCTCCTTCAAGGAAGGAAGATCAGCTGCTTCTCAGCAGGTTTGGTAACCAGGTAACATGAGGTGAATTTGAGAAGGAGAGAATTGGCATAATGATCACGAGTTCTTTTGTGTCTGCCTAATTAATACACTGCAGATGTTAGAGAAGTGGAATATGATTCTGTTATTCAAAACAGTGGAAAAACATGAACCATAATTTTGTGGTAGAGGTTACAATTGAGGAGAGTTATATTTGAAAGAAATGTAAGAGGGCACTTTTTAGAAATTGATCTTCCATCTTTACAGCCAAATTTTAAAAATCCCAGTTATGGCTTAATTTTCAGCTTTTCTTTCCTGATTCCAGTAACATATCACAGAACTTATATAGTGATGGATTTACCTTCACAACAATATGATTTTCTCTGCCTCTTCTAAGTATATGTAAGCATTTGTAGCTGTAAGTTGAAATAACTTCAAATTTCCAAATTCCTCCCTAAAAAAAAATACACGCTCCTACAGTTGGATGCTCTTGTCAGTGTTGTTTTAAGTTGCATATCATATGAACAGCTCATCTGAGAGTAAATTTAAAATGAAATGTTTTCTCACATGTTCTTTTAACACTGTGGTTGCATATAAATTAAGTCTTCAATTAATTTCTGAAGGCTACCTGAGGTAGAACAATTGTTTTGAGACTTCTTTTATGGCAGCCTTAAGATGTACAAAAAATATAGGGAAGGTATTTTCCAAAGACTTTATTCAAGGAAATCTTAGTAGTCTCCTCCTGCGAGAAAGTTTCTCTTGGACTGTTCAGAAGTGTAGATCTTTTCAGCCTTGAGCTGGGAAAGTAAACCTGCAGTAGATCTTCAGCATAGCTTTGGATTTACTTTCACTGCCTCGGTATTGAAATCTGAAAATCGCTGAGTCTTTAGTCATCTATAAGTGCATTTCTCCTGATGTCAAACAAGCATTTCACTCTTTAACACTATAATGTTTCCTCTTTGCCTCACAGAAAGACAGGACGGGAGAAGAAAGGTAGAGGTTGTTTTCTGGCAGGTTGTCTTTCACCAGAGAAATCTGGTCTGTCTGAAAGACAAAAGTCAGAGCTGCAAACGTTGCTGAGTTGTGGGCTATTGCTGTTAGATTAGCCGGGGTGAGGGTTGTAATTATGGCCTCAGGAAAATAATTAGCCCTTTAACAGCTGTACTCTTGATAAAGTTGTTAGATGGCTTCAAATTTCTGTTTGTCTAATTCAAGGAATGTGTTCTCTTTAGTCACTTCAGTCTTCAATAGGAATCGTTGTTTATACGAACAAAAACTGTTACCCTGCCTATGGCAGTCCGTTTTGTAATGTCTCACATCCAAGTGCAGGCCTTGCTGCTGTGATTACCTCTTGGTTTTGTGACTGTTCAGCTCACTGACTGCTTCCCTTTTTGTGTATGACTGTGTTCCCGAGCGGAATACAGTGCAAAACAGCGCTCAGCACTTCGTGTATCATCCAGCTCACTGCAGCTGATACACACACAGTGCTGAAGGAACCAAATGCTCCATGTTGGCATTTCGGGTGCCAAGCACTGATTTATATGCACTGGTCTCTTAGGCAGTCAGTAGAACCTGGAAATTAACTTGGAAGGGCATGTTTTGACTGTTTTTTAATGGGAATTATACTATTAAAGTTTGAATTGATGAAAAAGTTTGGATTCTTGCACTGGTTCTTATTTCTTCTGACCTTCAAAGAAGAATTGCAGGATGTAGAAATAATAGAATTGGGTGAAACAACTCCCAGTTCACAACTTTTTTGGGGTCATGGTATTTGAACACTTAAATAGAGTTTGGGTTTTGATACATATTTTAGCAAGTAAAATAGATAACTTGCTATTCCACATCTCTTAAAATTAGGAAGTGGAACAGTAATACCACTCTTCTCAGGCTCTTGTTTTCTTTAGTTGCTTAAAGGACGTTTTTCTCTCGATACCTTTTTTGTAAAAACCTCTTTCCAGAAAACTTGAATCAATTCACATGGCAGTGCCTCTTTCACAGTTTTGTAAAGGAATATAGAAGTCTCAGTGCCACATGTGCCATAATGTTAAATCCATAGATCACACAGTCTGGATTCTAGCCTGCTCTGCTGATGTGCTGTGTCTTCTTGGGTAAGTTATTTAACCTGTTTTGCCATTATTAAAACAACCTACCTCACAGGGTTGTTGTGAGGCTTGATATAGTGATTAAAGTGCTTTTGGCATCTGGCTAAAAGGTGCTACAGAAGTGTAAAAATAAATTCTGATTTAATACCCTATGATCCCACAGGCCCAGCTGTCTGTTACTATTTTCTTTGTCTCTTTGACTGTTTGAACCAATCTCTTAGAAACAGAAAGACCTGATAATGCTTTTCATGCACATGAAAGAACATTGACTTTACCAGTGTTGTAAATACTTCAGTAGTTCTGAAGCAAACATTTGAAGTTGTCACTTTTTTCTCTGCTAGTTTTCCTTTGAGAATTCACCAGGTTGAAAATCCTCTTAAGCACATTTATTAAACTATGGTCACGTATTTGCAACATTTTTTTAATGATCTAAAGAATTTTTGGTTCCAGTTAGTCTGAATGGAAACTTTCATCTGTCCTGAATGCTTTAGGCCAGTTCACACCACACCTTTTTATCTTTTTTTTTGTTGAATATATTGTATTATATCCTGGTCACCTTGAACTATTGTTAGTGGAGATTAAAAGGTTGTCATAATTAAAGATTTAAAATTCATAAGTACAAGACAGTTATGACAAATACCCCAAGTCTAGAAACAATAAATACAAACCTGGTAACATGCATGTGAAATGTTGGGCTGTTAATATGTATTTTTCATCTTGAGAATTTTGCAAGTAAGATTCTTGTGTTGTTGCTCATTCTAAAGAAATGAAACCAGATACATTTGTTTACATAACTTCTATTTGATATGAACACTTTGAATTTTAGATGTCTTGTAGCAAACCAGATTCTGTATGAGGATTCAGAGGGTGGGACCAAAGCTTAGGGTTGATGCTTTTGCATTTCATCCTTTGCAATACATCAGTATCTTTAATCCATGTAATTCACACTGGTGTGGATACTAGTCAGAATGTATCATTTAACATACTTGTATATGAAAAATGTTAATAAAACCATTTAGAAAAATGACTGGTTTTGTTTAAAATGTTTGTGTTTCTTCAAAGCATTTTCTTCCCCTGCTTTACTTCAAGCTGGTTATGAATTCAGGAAAAAAAAATGTTGAACATACCACTGCAATTGTTCTGCTTGGGATAAAATGGGAACTGACTTCTGTCAGGATGAAGTTGGAGTGATCAGAACTCAAAGTAGAATAGAGTCCTTGGCTAAGGTTGTGTTTAGTGATGCTTTCAACTGAAAATATTGTCTGTCTCACCAGCTACTCTTTGTTAAGTTCTTCCTGGAAGGCATTCCCCTGATAATCCATGCCCACCCCGCTAGCCTCCCACATTTCTCATGGTGAACTTCTGCTTTTGAGAAACTCCTGTACAGATGCTCTGTACAAATATTGCACAGTCTTGACTGCCTCAGTCTGAGATTTTCAATCTTTTTTTACAACTGTATTATTTACGATCTTTTCTTATTCATGTGTGGACTTGTTCCATTCCTGTTAATAAATGTTGTTCTGTCTGTGTGATTATTGTAGACTTGCACCAGAAGGTGAATGCAACTTCTTTCCTGTCTCTTCTGCTCAATATGTAAATACAGGCTGTACATCTTGCATAGTTGCCGTGGTCCTACAAGTTGTACAATATCAGGAAGTTACCCACACACTGACACCTGTAGTTGCAGGAGATGCACAGTACAACCCTAGTGGGTTTCGTCGTGACTCTGTTTTCTGTGTCTGAGCATTAAAAATATTGTGGGAAATTTTGAGGATGTTTTTGAAGTGGAAGCGATGCCTAATGAAGAGATGACTATGAACCCTCTTCTATAGTGTGTTGCTGTTTTCACATGAATAAACACAAACTGCTTCCTGTTCTGTTGTATTCTTTCCATGTGGGGTGACAGAAATATCCCTGTTAGAAATGTTAGCTGTATGCTCTTGTTCACAACACTGTTGAAGTCTCGCTTTCAAATGTAACAAGGACAGTGAAAACTTTTCTCATTGTGTGGTTTATTTTGTTGAAGTCATTCGTTGATTCTTCTGTTGATGTTTTGAAGGGAGAATATATGTGTTAGGTCAGGCACAAACTTGAGCTTCTTGTGTCTGAACCTGAAAGACTCAGAAGTAAAAACAGAGGTTTCTTGTGTACCCTGTATTTGCTACAGATTGGTTATCTTCATCTGCATGGGAGAGGGAGCTATAGTCCTGATTTCTGATTTGTTCCTACCTCGCTTCCAGCTTCCAGCTGGTTGAGTTTCCTGATGCTCTTTATTCAGATTTTGAGAAGTGTGATGGCTGAGAGAACGCTCTGGTAAACCCTTCCTACCAGTGCTACTACATAAAATAGTATGTGACTTTATTTGCTGTGGAATCTCTTTACAGACTGTGAAAAGGCTTTGAGTCATGGCTGTCATGAAGTGCAGTGGCTTCTCTTAGCTAGAAGCTCTGTGAAGGCAAGCCATTCACTGTGACAGTCCTGTGTCCTGATAGAACAAATGCTCTTCGTTTTAGAGTGTGCATTGGTTTTCCTCTCATTAGGGTTTGCTTTTTCTCACCCCTGGCTTCAGGTGCTCTATATATCCAGTAGCAATTTTGGATTTCTGTGCGGTGTATTTAATACCCTGTGACTTTTTTTTCCTTTCTTACATAAAACAATTCAAAAGCCAGAAGTGACAGGCATTGGTTCGGAACTCTACCATTGCACAAGCAGAATTCAATTTTAATGCACATTATATACATGCAGTTAATTACACGTGAGATCTTAGAAGGCTTTGAATCCGATCCATGTTGGGGTTTAGTTGGATTGGTAGTGACAAATATTCGTAGTGTAGAAACATGGGAGCATGTCTAGAGTTCATTGGAACTGCGGCATCACAAATGTTTGGCTTTAGGGATAGGCAGATAAGGAGAAAGATGTTCTTTTTAAATTTAGTTTGTGCACGGTTTTCAGTAATACCTTTCTAGAGTGGAGCCCTATTTCAACTTGAGACAAGACTTTGATAGAACTCACTGTTAACCTGAAGTGTAAACAGTTCATCTGGCTCTGGGGCTGTTCCTTTAGGAGGGGATCATTCTGAGCCCTGTGGCACAGGCTCTGCATTAACCTTAGTTTGCACAAGTTCCAGTGAGCACACACTGGAGCTTATCTGTTAGTGGATGATTTAACCAAAGGTCCTTTAGACTGCTAGGCTAAAGGCTTTCAGACCTTTAACATCTTCTGCTTCTCCAAAAGGAGGAGAGAGAGAATTGTTAGTGTGCTGAGCACGTGTGGGAATTTACTCACACATTCACGCTGGCTCTGTATTTCGGCAGAACAGCTTATACATATATCTAAATTACATGGTTTTTATCCTTAATTTAAGCTGTTCGTCTAAATTCATATTAACTAATTTGAAAAGTTTAGTAGTGTGATGGAGCAGCAACTGTCTTACCTCCTTTGATTCCTGTAATATGTCTAGATAAAACTCAAGACTTTCTAATGAGGGCAGCTTATTCTCTCTAGTTCCCCATGCTTTGCATTAGTGTATGAAATAGAGAATAAGAAATAACCAGTGAGTGAAACTGCAACAGGACATGACCATACATTCTTGCTATAAACAATCTGATACTGATTTATTTGGTTTATGTGAGAATAAATATCAATGCACTGTTTAAAATACTTCTCAAGTCTTACATTTGGACTAAAACAATGCCTAGTTAATCAATTTATAGGATTTTCTATGTCCAGAACTGCAATAAAGTCATCAACTTCTGTCAGCTGTTGTTCACCCTGGATGTATAGGTGTTCAAACACTATTCTTACTGTTGAAACAAAATAAAAATGAACCCTCAGATAGAAACTGTTTAGATTGAAAAAAACAAGGTGGCAGGTTTGTGGTTATGTGTGTGTTATCCTGCAGATAAAACAGATGTGGTGAAGTTAGAATGCAAGCTGACTTCATTGTGCTCAGAGCAACTACAGTTATGCATCAAACTGCGTTTAAAATGTTCTCTTAACTTAGAATTTTGATTAATTTTTATAGTTAAATGAGGACATACTTGGTTCTTTGCCTGTGGATTCCTCAGGAATCTCTCAACATATGTATGTGCATACATACTCATTTGTGTGTATATGCGTGTTTATGTTATAAGGTCACACAGCATAATTAACGTTCTTTTTCAATCATTGAATAGAAATGTGAGTGTATGATCTTATCAGTGTGGATTGTCTACAGGTAATTTACTCAGATTACCTAAAAGTTTATAGGTACTAAGAAAAATAATTTAGAATGTATTTAAAATAACAATGAAAAGAATTTTACCATGTGCAGCCTCAGCCTGAGTGCAAAAACATGACTTCATGGTGTATGTAAAGGAGTGGGAAAGGTAGAGCTAGATTTCCTTTTTATTTTTTGTTGTCTTGAACCCAGTATTGGCCTGCCTTTTCTTCATTCCTCCCTACCCATCAAAATACTATTTTTGCGTGGTTTTCTGTGGGCAGCTGTAGAAGGATATTTGGTGTGAGAATTGTTGGACTCTCAGGTATTCTCTGGGCCGTGTCTTTCAATGTGCACTTGTAGTTCCCCTTTCAGATGACGAGGAGGTCCCAGGAGGCTGTGATGGGACAGCTCAGGCGTTTTCTTTAAGTGTCAGAGTTCTACTGACCATTTTTGATGGGGCTGTGAGTGGAGTAATGAAATAATTAACTTTTTGATGCCCTTCTGTAACTTTCCTGATTTTATTTTAAATATAAATGTAAAACTAAGCCTGTGACAAACTTTTTAACATCCTAATTATTGCAGAGGAAATATGGCGCATCTCTTAATTATGCTTATGCAACTGAATAGCTGCTGGTGAGATTGTAATGGTGTTGCATTTGTAAAGCATGCAAACACAGCAGCCTGTGATATGCAGGATATTGTAGAAACAGTTCTGAATTGGTTTCCTTTAAACTTTCCCTGGAACTTAGTTTGGTTAGTCTGTATAGTTTACTCCTTTGGATTTTATCACAGTACTTAGAAGATCACATTATATCACGAAGGAGTTTTAGGTAAAAGAAGCCCTGTCGTTGATATTAATACTGCAGACACCAGAGTGGGGGTAATTTAGTGTATGTAGGCTTGCACTACGCTTAAAGGTGTTCTGCAGTTCTAATATGCAATTAATGCAAGTGGAAAATGAGTAACAGTGAATAAGTTTGCAAAAAATTGCGTTTGTAACACATTTGCTGGTGGAAGCTCACCTTGCAGTTTTCCTTCCATCAGCTCTGTCAATTGACCCCTTTCCTCGGATTTTCCATGATATTGGAGTAATTACAGTTTTAGTTACAGTCTACCTGCCTAAACTGACCGTTCTGACAGGTTCATACATGAAGTAACAGATCCTTCATACCAAATCTGAATGGAGGGCCCTACACTGAGAGCCTTAGTCAAGCAGGTTTCATTTCACAAGAGATTTTGTCATTCTAGTCCTGACTTACTGTGGTTTGGGAATTGTGAATTCTTCCTAACTTTAAGATTGTGCCAGATGTGCACATCACAGTGATGGTGACTGATGGTATATAAAAAGTGACTAGAAGAAAGTACAGTTCATTTATAATGAAAAATGCGAAGTTTCAAGGCGACTGGTCATAAATAGACTGGAATAAATGTTAGAAAGTACGTGTAGGTGCCTTTGAAAACCCTACTAGCTACTTGAGCTTTCTTTTCTAAAAATGCACTCTTAAATTAGTCCCAAATGCATGGCTTTTTGGTCCAAGTTCCCTGAAAAAATGCTGTGTATGCAAGTTAACATGTTTCATACAGAGCTGCATCCCCATCCCTGCTCCCCCCCTAAAAAGTAAATTGCTGCCCTGGTAAGTATATGTTAGTTGCCCATTGTTGTTGCCCACCAGCTAGAATTCCTCAGGGAAATGCTACCAATAAATTTCCATCAATTGAAATTCTGCACAGGAGTACTTGAGCAGGAAGGGCAAATACCTCAGAATATTCCACAGTATTTGCCCTTGATAAGCTATCAGTGCTGGTAACCCTGAGCAGGAACAAGACTGTATGATTTATCCTTAAAAGACAAAACTTTAATTTCTCCCATGTAAGATGTGACTAAATAGAATTCAGGCTTCAGGTTTTTTGGGTTTTGTTGGTTTGTTTTTTTTTTTAATTCAATTTGATTGATACTCAGAAATTACATAGCACATGCTTTTTTGTGTGTTTTCAAAATGGGTGTTAAAAGGGAAGTACTGTGGAACTTTAAAATTAGCAGTCAGACTTGAATTCAGCAGAAATATTTTTCTGGCACTAAGCAGATGGAGGTAAGTTTTGTGCTAGTAGTCTTAGCTGTTAAAAAAATATTACTGTTGCATAAGAAATCTCAACTATTTACAAAAAAGGCATGAAATTAGATATCACGTGTTTATTTGTTATTTTAATGTTCCTAAAATTTGGGCTTACCCCTAGAAAAGTTGTGAATAAGGTCAATCTGTGGGGTTTTTAATTCACCAATCAGAAAAATACGAGTGTTTCTAAATAATTAGGTTTGATAATTCTAGTTAATCTTTGGTCTGTATCAAATGAAGACTGTGTACTGATGAGGTCTGATTAGCCTTCATGACAGACTTCTACCAGTCTGCCATTTCTGCAAAAGCTTCATAATCAAAACATTTTTCATTGCACTTGGAGTGTATTTTGTGCCTCTAATGCAAAGAAATGTTGACCAGCTGTTGAGCTGCACCAGCTACTTGAACTCAGTCGTGTTGTGTGTGATCGCCTTTCTCCCAGGCTGGCAGAGGTGCTAAGAACTGGCGTGTGGACTGTGATGTTTTTCACCCGTGTGCAGAGTTTCCTGCTACAGTCAGTGTTTGGAATCAGTTCTCAAGTGCTGGCTGATTCAAGCACAGAGGTTTTGTAGCAGTGCTTCACCATGTTGCAAAATCTTGAGACTGGATTTTTCAAGCACGCTGGGTCACCACTCAACATGCGCCAAAACCGAGGCAAACACTGTTGTCTTGAAAACTAACATGGGGGAATTCACACCTTTTCTTGAGAACCTTGCTGTGAGCCGCAGCTTCCCAGTTTAGGTGGTTTACATTATGTTATATATTTAATAGTTTCTGCCAGTGATGGGGATTATCAGTTGAGATGCTGTGTTAGTTACATACCAGTTTTACAAGAGTAGTTTGGTGCTGTGTGCTTGGTGTCTTTACATCAGACCAAGTGCTGCTCTTGGCTTAAAGCAGCAAAATATAACAGAAAGGACTATTTTAGTGTTTCTGAGATCCCTCATGTTCTTTTATGCGAATTAAATGTAAGAAGTTAGTTGAGAGCCTACACACCATTTTTAACATTTTACACTTTTTTTTTTTTGCAAGCATTTTGCAGCATTCTTTAATGCAAGTGCTATCTGAATATATTCTGTATTTACATAACATTCCATCTAGCCTGGCAGTTAAAGTCAAGTCCTCACAGTCCAAATAATTCCATGCCATCTGTCTACCGTAAAGAGGCTGTTTTTTGCAGAAAGTTTCAGAACACTTTACCATGGGTTTCTGAATCCTCCACTATAGCAGAAAAGCCGCAAAATGCTCAGTTAGAGGGAGAGGGGAAATAAGTATCAAACGGAATCTCTGCTGTCTCAAACAGCAGTTGCCCAGAATATGCCTTGCTCTGCATGGACAGCACTGGGTGGTGGGTGGGCATGGAAGAAAACGCACTTTTCACTGCAAAAAGCAACAAAGAAACGGGATGATTGGTGCCACACAGGGCTTTACTGCAAAGAAACGAATTGTTCTGAGTGCTCTCTAGCGCAGGGGGGCAGAACTACCAGTGGTATTTATTTGTTGTGGGTGGGTGTACATAACAGCACATTTCTGGTCCTAAGTGGGGCGGTTTTATAGTATATAGGTCAAGGCTAATCTTTCTTTGGCAAGTCTAGGCGTTTGCCTGTGCCAGCGTCTTTTCATTACCCCCAAATCAGAATCTTTAGCTGAAATTCATGACCCTAACTCCTGGTATTTCTTAAGCTGGGGAGAAGGGAGGTGGGAGGAGACTGGGAAGTCAGTTGTATTCCATCCCGCCCTTGTGTAGGCTACAAGGGCCGTGAGTTTCCATACTGCTTTTATGACATGCTTCCACGTTTCATCTTTCTCCTAAGATGTGAAATAAGCTGCAAATGCACCTCCCAAGGCTGCATGTGAAATAAATGTTAGCACATGGTATCTTTGTTACATTGAAACGTGGCCTCAGAACAGCTCTTCCCTCTGCTAACCAATGAATTTCAAATAGGAGCAACGTAATGAATTGTCTGTACAAGTCTTTTATTTTAGAAGTACAGCTGACTTAAATGGGATTTAATCTTACAGTTCTAACTGCATGGAGTGTATAAACAACCCACAAACACAAACCAGCCTCACATAAAATGTAAGTTGTTTTGAGCTGACCTGTAAAATTAGATGTCAGTGTAGAGCTAACCCCTCTCTCCTTTCAGCAGCAGTGTCACCTACATAGCTTTCTTTTCTAAAGCATGGGAATGTGTGATCTGTGGTTTTTATTTTCTAACTTCAGTGCATCTCTGTGTAGCCAATTATTCAAGTATAACGTCGTTTAATGTTATCTAAGCACTACTATCAACTCAGACAGACTTAAAAATAGCTATGCATATATTTTTGTTTTGACCCTGTTTTGTGAAGTGAGACTGTTCCCACAGATGGAAGCCCAGCAGGGCATGAAGCTGAAGTTTAAAAAGGAAGGAGAAGGGGAAGCCACTTTAAAAACTACATATACAGTGTTTAAATGGGAAAAAGCAGTATAGCATTTAAATCTTCTAGAAATCTGGTGGTTTTTTTTTCATGTACTAAGCAGTCTCATTAGCTAGGATAGTAATTGCACTCAAAGTATTCTGGAAACAGAGTACCCAGTGTAGCTGTGCAAAGCCTTTGCACCTCAGTGTTTTTGGATTAATTCTTTAACCAAAAATATTTGCTTTGTCATGAGGTTTCAGATTTGGTTGTTGGTGATCAGTCTAGACTTAGTAACTAGATATTGAGAAGACCCTGCAATAAAACTCAAAGGAAATTATTAATTCTTACCTCTAAATACTACTTTTATAGTGAATTTTGTTTTCTCTTTGTTACCAAAAGGCAGAAATCTGGGTGTTTAATTCTGTAATTGACTTTTCAAATACAGTCTTTCCTTTTTTAATATTATAAATGAGACTTTTCAGTAACTATGATTAAAAATATGCATTCTCAAAAAAGACACAGTAGAGAATTTCCTTGATTTCTGGCAAAAGGATTTTTGATGAGGGCAGCTGCTGGTGTTAGAAAAATATGGTTATTTCCAGAATTTCAGCAGGAGTGCCTCATTGCTGTAAAACAAAAGCAGCTCAGTCATTGTCTGAAGAAGATTTTTATCCCAGTTTAGTAAATTATTGAAATGATAAATGTTTCTTCATGATTTCATAGGAAATCCATGGCAAAACTAGGACCCACATCCCTCCCTTAGATTATTTTCGTAGCATTTCAGTTCAAAGCGTGCTGGGTTTGGGTTCAGTAGGTTACCTTTAGCAAGGTTTATTTTGCAGTGGAAGATACATCTTATCACCTGCATATCGATGCTGAGATGCAGTTGCAGAGAATCGCTTGTGCCTGAGCATTAATCTGCACTATTTACTGGGAGATTTCTGGCTCTTGGATTCCTGTGGGGAGACAGCTGGCTTTTCTGTGGTCAGACATGAGGGCCCCCAGCCCCCTTTGGAACTCAGGATCAGTCCGATGGTTTTGAGAACCATTCTTTGGGCCATTTTGGCTACAAATTATTGGAAAACTGCTCTTGACATTCTAGTTGCAGAGGCAAAGCATTAAGAATTTGTCCTCTGCTAACGGGCCGAGCTGGTCCTGTGCTAACATTACAGGAGGAGTAAGAAGATTATGCTGCATGATATTTGCATCTCCCAGTGCCATTTTTTACTCTTTGAGCGACCTGTGTTCCTTTTCCTTAGGAAAATTGCTTGTTTGGCTGTCTTTGTTTTGAGGAGAGCTTTTAGTAGACCAGCACCATGCTGGAAAATGAGAGGCATTAATGCATGGTCTGTGGATGAATTTGAGCACCCAAAAGGGCAGCAGTTCTTTCTGGTCCTGATGTGTTCATTAAGGCTATTAGCCCTTTTTGCTAAGTCAGTGTGGAGGCCATTTAAGGGACCTCTGCCTTGTAGATGTGTTCCTTTTTTAAAAAGCAGATGTTCAAGGATCCCTTTAAAAAGTAAGATCTCTGAAATTCTAAATCGTTCAGGTGTAGTATTAACATAGATTCTTGGTGAATGAACCAAGACTTCTTAAGAAGTTTGATAAAAATTATTATTATTTGATAACCATATTTTACTAAAACGAATTTTCTGAAATACCATCATTGACAGTGTGAAAAAAATATGAGTATTAAACTTATTCTTTTCTGGTCTTTTATGCAAGCATATTTGAAAAGAATGTATCAGAACTGTAGATGTGATGGGTGTAGTGAGAAATAGTCAAACTATAAACCTAATGGGCAACTTAATGCCCCCTAAAATATCCCATTTTCCCCAGCTATAACCTCAAATTAAACAGTAAATTGCCACTTTTTTACAAATTTTGCTTTCTTACTCTTTCTGATATATATTGAGGATAGCAAAGTGAAAGGAGGAATGATTTTTATGATAGCTGTATGTTACTGTAATGAACACTGATTCCTGATAGAAGCAGAAAAAATCTCGACCATTTTAAATTCAGAGCCTTAATAAATGAGATCTTAAGTTAGAGCCTTGTAAGGTGTGAGATCTGTGTAGTGGAACAATTGGTTTTATTTTTCCCTTAGGTGGTGATGCCTCACATGCCATTTTTGACTCGTAATCTGTTGGTCTGATCCCTGCCTCATTTTTAAGGTCTTAGGGTTGCAAGGAGTTTTTACATTGAGTTATGGGGTCATGCCTGACTGGCAGACTGCAGTGTGTCTGTGCTCCTTGGGCTGCCTACCTTGTGCAAGACACTGGTGCCTATTACCTTACGAAATTAGCTGGAAAAAAAGCATTAGAGGAGTGCAAATGTCCAATTGCATTGCCCCTGCTGAGGGACTGTTTGTTCATGAAAAGGGGTTGAGGCAGACAGCGTAATTTATCTGAGTTCACCAATTAGGGATCTCTAGCCCGATGAGATGGACCAAATGCACTGGCTTTAGGCTTCCATCTTAATTTAACTCTTTCACTTTAAAGATCTGGCCGGTAGATAAGCCAGCAAGTCTGTCATTTATCTCACTGCGTTTTGTCATGCCTCTTGCAGTCCATGGGTGCTGTATGTGCCTTTGAGTCCTATGGTTTGAGAATTAAACAATATAAAACGAGTTCTAGGAGAAAAAGCACTGCTGCTTTGTGAAGTGGCACACTTCCCAAGAACTGCAAAGGATCCCAGTAGGTCTGCTGATGTTAGACATCTGGAAACACATCTTAAAACTTCCCATTGCCTCTGTAAAATACTAATGGCTTTGAGGAACAGAAATGAGAAGCAGAAGTGGACTAAAGTGTGTAGGAAGAACCAAAATGCGTAAGTTGGGAAGGAAGCAAGGTAGTTCGCAGGGGTGTGAGTGTGTGTGGGGTGTTTTCTGCTGTGGCTTAAAGGGAGTGTGAAATTGGAAAGGAAATTATAAGCCGCGGGGCGGGTTGAAAATCGACTTTTCATTAACATGAGATCTGCGGACAAATTGAGAATCTGAGTCTGAAGTAGAAAGGAGTGGATGGATGCTCAGCATATGTCAACTACTTCATACAGCTAATATTACATTGAATTTGATAATGGGCAGATTGCCTAAATAAAAAAGGTAATAGCTTTCCTAATTTGGAGCAGATATTAAAGAATGGGTAGAAATAGAACAAGGAAGAAAAGTAGTGCTGCTGCTTTGTGTGAGCTGTGGATCTGTGAACGTCACCCAGTACAGCAGAGAACAGTCAGTTCAGGAGTCTTGAGGGAGGACTCACAGGGAAAGAACCTAGACATGGAGCAGTTCTCTTCCTCACCTCCAATTTCTAGGCAATTTTTAAATGTCAGATGTGTAGGGTGGTGAATTAGCAGATAAGTGAAGTTGTCTGTCTGCTTTTTTGAAGAACATAAGAGTGTGCCTTTCATCATGACTTGAAAAGGGCTGTTCCTGCAGATTCACTTGAATAACACCAGTTCACAAGAGATGTTTGCAGTAATGGGGCTCAGTTTGTCAGGAAGAAGAATAGCAATGCAAGTAGTAACAGGTGGGTTTGGTGTTCAAACATAACTACAAATCTGCCTTTTTCTTTCTGAAAGAGTGTTTTGGAAAGGAAGTAATAGACTTTAACAAGCAAAATGAGAAGAGAGAGCAGTAGAACGCCATAGATAGGAGGGAAGAGAAAATCCACTTGAAAAATTGCTTCTTTGTTTTTATAGTCCAGATTGAAAACAAAGGAAAGCGGTGTATTTGACGTCAGAGGTAGGGAGCGAATCAGTGATTGCAATTCAGTATTGTTCTCCAACTGGAAAAATCGCTTTGGAGATTTGTCATCACGAATTTTTTTTCAGGCTGCCTGTAAGTAAGCATTTCTCTGTACAGCCTCTGGTCTCTTGATAGTGGTACCTGAAAGCTATGCATGCTTTTCAAAGATTAACATGAAGGAAGGCCCTCCCTGCAGGACCAAGAGGCAGCATTTCTTGTGAGGGAGTAGAGTCAGATGTCCTGAAGATTTGTCTGCCTGTGAAAATTACTCAAATTGCACTAAGTTTTAAACTGAAGCACAGCAGCTACATTCAGTAGCTCTGTCTCTGAGCCCTCTTATTTGTTAACCAAGTCCTTGTTCTTTACACTGGAGTAGATACTTAGGAATTAGATGGAGTAGGTACTTCTTAAATATTCCAAACTATATTATTAATAGCAAAGTTAAGTTTCTTTACTGCAATTCATCAATCTTTCGTCACTTCTAGATCAATGCTTACTTGTAAGTTTGTTTAGAGAGGTTGTCCAGATTCTCAGTGCTTGTATTGCTGCACTTGTAGAAAGCAGACAGTTTGCTCGTACCTTAGGATATTCTATTCACATATTTGTAGGGATTGATTTCTTTCCTAATACATCTGAAAATTAAAGGTACGGGGTTTTTTTAGTCTAATAGATTAAACAAAAAGACTTCTTCTTTCCCTTGCAGGTTTTTTGAATTGGTAATTACTTCTGTACATGGGTTTTTTAAATTAAGAATGACTCTTAACAGTGTTTTAAGTGGGTCATGTTGCTCTGCCTGCAGAGTGGCATTTCACAAGTTCTTCTTTTGTACTCTTTTCTGAAGACTTCTCCTCTGAGCTGCTCCCTTGGCACCCTCAGGCAGGTGCAGCTGGGTTTCTTTTTTCCCAGACTTCCAGATAAATCTAGTTCTATGCTCACAGTGTCGAAAATAGTCTTTTCAAGTCTTCAGGTGCGCCTATTTTTTCCCTTGTTTGTATAATTAGTCAGGTGGTGGAGAAATTCATGCAGTGATCTCTCTAGACTGCTGCCTCTGAGAGGAGGAATGTGGGTAGAGTGTGTTAACCTGATGAGCTTTGTTTACTATTCCTGAAGGCTATTAAAGGTTTGGGGTGATGAGGCTGTAAAGACAATTTTCAAGAAGTTAAGAGGAGCAGCCTTACATGTTACTGGCTGTTCATGCAGCAGCTCTCTCTGGCTCTGCCACTGGTCCC
This sequence comes from Cephalopterus ornatus, assembly GCA_013396775.1. Taxonomy (NCBI): domain Eukaryota; kingdom Metazoa; phylum Chordata; class Aves; order Passeriformes; family Cotingidae; genus Cephalopterus; species Cephalopterus ornatus. The sequence continues at coordinate 103,114 of VZRE01005237.1, read as the reverse complement.
CATTTCCCACTGCAGCTTGGCTTATGAGAACTGCTGCCCTTCATGTACTAGTTATCACTTTACCTGTAGGCATGACCACCTTTTACTGTTGGAAATGGTACTGTGGCTCAGAACTTTGCTTTAAGAAGTTGCCTTTTCCATGAGCTGCTCAAGAGGTGCCTGTTCTTGATGTGGGATATGAACTGGTAATTGGATTTGCAGAATTACAGGTTCTGTTCATTAGCGGAACCAATATTCTTAGTTACTGTAAAATTTATTTATTCTTAAATACTGTGAGCAAATTGAGAGTATATGTAACTATAAATATATGATAGTGTATGTCACAGACCACTGTTTTGGTAATCAGGAGGCAACTGTGAAACCTAAAAGGTGATTGTGATCAGGAAGATCACAGTGGTCAGACACTGGGACTGGCTTCCTGGAGAGGTGGTTGATACCCCAAACCTGTTGGTGTTTAAGTGTCATTTGGGCAGTGCCCTTAACAACATGCTTGAGCTTTTGGTCAGCCCTGAAGTGGGCAGGCAGTTGGACAAGGTGACCAGTGTAGGTTCCTCCCCCTTCACATTATAGCTGGTTTTTTTGGCAGCTATGACTGAAACCTGTTTTTCAAGTGATGATATATCTAGTGGAAGCAACATGACTTTTAAATTTTGATGTAATGCCATGGTTCTGGAAGCTCTAGAAATAATACTTGCAATAGCAGTTGGAGACATTTAATTTAGAGTAACTTTAAGGAACTTTTCAAATCCCATTTTATGGCAGACCTTGAAATTGAGACACATGACCATATGCATGTAAGACGTGACACTGTTCTGAATGAAAACAGGCAGAATCTCATCTTATTGCCTTCTGAGAAAATGAGTTTGCCACAGTCAGTGTACTGTACCTCTTCCTTGCAGGCTTTACTAATAGCAAGATAAAAGCTGTGTTTTCACAGGGAATATTAAAACTATGAATGAAGACTACAGAAATACCCAATCATTCAATCCTTAGCTGGTACAAATCGTAGTAAAACAATATATTACAGAAACTGCATCTGCACTTACATGCTGATGCTTTTAAATAAAGCATTTCATTGCTTAAACCCTGGAATATCTTGCACAAACGAAGTATGTGCTTTGTTGGGCATATGTAAGATAAGTTTTGCATCCAGTTGTTTAGACAGTTATAATCCAGCCTCGCTGGGTTAATGACCACATGGAAGTGCACTATTAGTCCTTCATTTTACCTTGATCAGAACCTGATTTGTTATTTGCAAGGGTAATTGCTGTTCCTTGACCTGCAGGAAAGCAAGTTTGTCACATTAAGTGCTCACACAATTAGTCACTGACTGGGAGCCTCAGCAAATAGCAAAAGGCCACATGTGCTAAAGATAGAACAGAGAATCAGCATCTCTCCATCCTTTCAAAGGTGACATTTCTTTGAGGCAGTCTGAGAAGTTTGAACTGCTGTGGTCCAAGCTGTATTTATTCTGCAGGTAAAGTGAGAACATCTCTCCAGCCAGCCCTAGCCTGTATTTTGGAAATAAGGTAGAGAAATATGAGTGTATTTTATTACACTCACAGTTCTATACTGGTAGAGACGCAAATTACATCCCACTGTGCTTGGGGTGGGGAGCTGACTCTTCAGCAATCAAGATGTAAAAAAAGAAAAGGCAAATGGTCAACACAAATGGGTTCAGCCATGATAAATTTTATGTCCGGTTTTATTTTTTAAAATGTTAACTTTTGTTTATCTAATACCTAGACATCTGACTGTCAGTGAGTATAGGTCTGTCACACCGAGTTCCCTTCAACTGATGAACAAGAGCAGTACTTCCAAATACACACACATAGGGTCTGCTTGTAAGTTTGTACTCTGAAACGTATGTTGTGTGTGTTTTTAAAAACAAACAAACAAAAAAACGCCCAGCTAACATTAAGGATGATGCATGCATGTTAGTATTTATGACAAATCCAGATTTCAGGAAAAATTCTCAGAAAGTTAACACCTGCACGGCTGTGGCGTTTCCTTCTCTCTCAGCCTGTCCCTTGTCAGCTGGTGCAGTCTGCCGGGGTGCACAGTGTTTCTCTTCGGGTCCCTCTTTGAAAAAAAAGCACAAAGAAACCCCTGGGTAGTGCAGAGGCAGTGGGCAGAGAGTAGAGAGCAAAAGGATCTACCTCACCAAGGGGAGGGCTGGAGGCAGTGAATAGGGGAGCATTAGATTTTCTGCTTGAGAAAAAAATTTTTTTCCCTGGAAAATAACCATTGAAAAAAAGAATAGGGATATAGAAAATGGATGACAGAAAAAGCCGTGCTGGTCCTTAATTACCACATACTAACTTTGCTTCCTTAGGAGCTTGATGGAAAGCAAGAAACACCAAAAAGGTTAAAATAAAACTGGGGTGCTTTTTAGACTTGTGTTGTATGTTGCCAGGCAACTACAAATAGTATTATGTCCCTAGATTAGTAAAATCATGTGCCCTGCATGATCATAAGTGGTTCTCCTGTCTTCAAAAGGCCTATTAAAAAGGGTGAAGTGCTATGTAATCTATGGATTAAGTTTTGCCTTTGAATGTTGGTGAAGCTCATTATAGGGAATTACATTGTATATTCTGGGGAGAAATTTGACTTATTATGAGTTCATCTTGTACAAAGCTGGTACAGCAGTGACTTAAATTTCCTATTAGAACATCAAATTTACTCTTTCAGCAAAACAGGTGGAATTTCTCTTTGCCACAGGCAGAGGAAGGCAGGGTCAGGTGTGTTTCATTCCAGGAGTGTCCAAGCATAGCTGGTCAGACGAGGTTGCATTTGTGCAGTCTTCAAGGATGGAGGGGAGACATTCATCCCTTGGATAGAGGGTGGATTTGTGGAGGAGCCACTCCTTTGTAAACCTCTATGAGGGTAACACCAGCCTCCTCAATTAAAGCAATCAGAACAGGAATCCAGGCAGCCTTAGAAATTAAAGGATAATCTGTGGTAAACATCTCTGTAGTTCACTTAATGTTTGTCTTTTAAGGACAAAATTACAGTATAATGTCAATTCTTTATGCTTTTCCACATCTAATCACTGCCTGTACCGGTGTCTGTAATAAGAAAAACAAGAAATAAAACAGGAATGTGTGATGGTGGGTCCTGGAGGCAACATGTGCCTTTGCTGGGCAGGGGATGGACTTTCCCCACTCCTGTGGCATCCCTGAGCCAGGACTGCCAGGATGTTTGCGTGGGAGTGGTGAGCCAAGAAAGGCAAACAAATTCCTGCAGGAGCGATAGTTGCTTGTCCATTGAGAGACCCAATAAGCATTGGCCAGTATTGCTTTTCTTTTCCTTTATTTTTTGAACACATCCTGCTGGTCTCTAACCTCCTAACTTTGTTGGTACCAAGATTTCTGAATTTTCGGATGTCAAACCGTTTTGTGTGGATTTAACAAATACAGAACACTGACTTGATGTGGTCGCATAGAAAATACTTAGCTTTGAGTCATAGCACATGCAATTGAAGAATATACCTTCTTTTCTTAGCAAAATACTTTTCAAGGTGTTTGGTTATGGGAGGTGCCTGTAGTCCGATGGATATGTATTCCTTGTGCTCTGTGTTTTGTTGCCTGGTGACAGTGCTGCCAGGCACCAGTAAAGTTCCTGTAGTAAGCAAATGGGATGACCTGCTGCTGGATGCAATTACTGAGGTCACTGGAGTTCACTTCTGCTGAGTAATAGTTGTCACTGGGCTTTTGGGTGTTGGAGGAGCAGGGGGAAGTGCTGAGCAGGCAGAGAGCGTTCCCAGCTTCATTTAGGAATTGTCTTGGCGTGTGTGGCATTGTTTGCATGGCTGCACTCATTTTTGCTCTACCTGCTTACAGCTTTTCGTTCTGAGCTTTTAAAAATTCTTTTTCATCTTGTTCCTGAATAACTACAAGGTGATGCCTTTTGTCGGTGACAAAGCCATGAATTAATTTTATTTAATTTTCACCCCAAAAGAAGAATTCGTGCTATCTCCTCTCTCTATTAAAAAAAAAATTAATTCCACACATCCTATTGAAGGCTTTATTGAGTTGAGTACAGGGGAAAAAAGGAGCAGGCAGCTGTGCTGTGTGCTAAAATGTACAAACCAAGGTTCATTTCTTCTTTTTGACTTGGTGACCAAGGATAGAAGGAGATTGCCGGGTGTGGGAGGCATGGACTGGGAGCTCTGCCTCTTTAGTGAGAATTGAATCCTTTTCATCATACTGTAAGAGGTGCTGAGGAACCTGAAAAGTTACTGTCAAAAAAGGATGAAGTAAAAATGGGAGGTGTCTTCCTTTCTTTTGGAGTCTAAATGAATGAGAAATTTGAAATGTAAGAATGTACTTTCCTTCGACTAGAAGCAGAGCAGTGTCAGGCTCCTTAATTCATGTCCGCAAAAAAACCTTCCGTCTCAACAACCCTACAATTATTAAAGAGAAGTTCTCTTTAAAGGCAGAAAGAATGCACTCAGCTCACAAAAAGCTGTGAGAAAGTGGCAGTAGGATGTGGACTGAGAGCGTGTGGGGTCAGGGTGTGTTACCAGAGAGGTTAGAGGTGTTCTCCAGAGCACGGGAATGCCGCCTCCGGATTTTAGTGAAGTGTTTCTTGACAGCAGTGTCATGTCTGTAATTGGTCATTTCTCTGGTCTTTTAACTGAACAGTTTGCAGGAAGACTGTGTGGAACTCATGTGTGCAAGACACAACTGGGTTTAACTCTCTGCACACCTGGATTTTGTGGAAGTCTTTCAGACTGGGCAGGATACTGCTCCAGTTGGAGTGGAGCACTGACATGAGGGTCCAGTCTGCCATGTGTGCCATTAAAGTTTTTCTTCAAAACGTATTTGAGTTCTCTTGTTTTTAATTGATCTCATTCAGGAGTGAGAGAAATGTTAAGGCTCTCGGGACTGGGGTGTTGCGGGAGTACGGACACTCTGGAAGCAGGAGGCAGGAAGGGCGGTGCACGGCGCAGTACAGGGCTTACTTATTTTAGGTCTTCTGCACATGAGTCTCCTAATGCTTCCATTAAAAATTCTGTTGTGCTTTAGAGTGGGAATGATAAATACCTGGTGCAGAAGGGTGCTGTTTGCTGCCTGTCACCATGATCCTTGGGGAAGTGGAGAGAAAGGCTTTCGGAACTGCTCCTGCTGCGCTCGAATCCTCTAAGTAAATGAAGAGCAATGAGATTTAAAGGGGAGGTTTGACTCTTTACAAATGCCATGCAGCATAATGAATCCCTATTTCATTAAAAGTTCTTTACTTCAATGCAGATAAGTCTCTTCTAAAGGTTGTTGTTGGGTTTCCTTGTTTCCTCGGGGTGTGTCTCCACAGATTGCCTGGCATGGTACTGTAACTGCAGCTAATAAATACACCAAGGATGCCAGTCTGCCCTCCTCAGCAGTCTCGTGCTTTTCTTTGTCCTGTCTGAAAGGCAGCCTGTTGGTTTGCTGGGTTTCACCCCTCTGCCCTTGTGGTGTGTGAGCTGTGTGAGTGGAACTGGTGCCGAGATGCGAGTGTGGTTCGGTCCCTCCTGGGAGCACCAGGGCTGCGGCACCTCTGGGAAAACAGGTTCTCCGTGTTTATTATTCCCTCATCCAGCATCAGCGTATTACAGCAACGTGTAGTTTAAGGAATAAATTTTCAAGTGTAATAGATTTATTAGCCTAGTAGTTTTGTAAATCTGGTATTTTACCTCTTGATTTATTAAATCTTGATCTAGAACCTTTGGTACGTAAGTCAATACATGCACTGGAGGCAATAGAGTACCTTGACATTAGAGGCTAAATCTGGCTGTTCAAACCAGAATACAGGAAAGCAACTTTGCCTACTGATACCTACATTTTGGAAGTGAAGAATTAAAAATAAAAAACCTGCCAATTATGCAAAAGCTAAGCAAAGGACATGATTTTTGTGTGTTTAATTATATTTTTGCAACGCAATATGGTGTTACAGTGTAATTAGTTTAGACAGCCAAAGTACAAATTGGAATGCTGTAGTACTGTATAAAGAATATATTCCTACTATTCAAAAATAGTTTCTTAAGTGATTTGTTTTTTTCTGCTTCCCTATAGATTAAAGCAAAAAATTATGACAAAGTGGAAAAGGTGAGTCCTATTAATATATGTAATATATCTCTATAGCAAGAAAAAGTACCTTTTGATTGGGCTATATCAGATTGAAAAAAGCCATAGCTGTCATTGAATGTGCTATTCAAAAACACAGATTAAAAATATCATTAAAATTGATTTGTTGCTACAAAAAAATCAGTAATAATAATAAGCTGTAATAAATTAATTGTGCAGGGGGATTTTTCTGCTTAATTCTTTCCAGTTCCCTTACATAGCACAGAGATACTTCAGTCAAAAGAACTGAGTAGTTTAACTTACTCTTTCTTATAAATCTCAGTCATAATTACTAAGATTACTTTAATTCATACTGTATAGTTTTAAAAGTAGAAACCTAATTTCTTTATCTGGAATCCTGATCACGTCTTCTTGATGTATTAAACAGTTATTTCAGCGATGCCTTATGAAGGTTTTACACATTGATTTATGGAAATGTTACCTTTCCTATGTACGAGAAACCAAGGGGAAGCTACCTAGTTACAAGTAAGTTAACGGAGTTGCTCTGAATTATTCTAGTTTTATGGTGAATTTCTTCTTCACTTTTGACTAGGGGAGTGGGGAGGAACCTGTGTGACAAATCTGTCGGGATATTCTGGTGGAGTATTGGGGGTTTGGTGTATAATCTATATTTAGAAAACGTTTTCTTTGAAGTTTCTTTAACCAAGTTTCCCGGGTAAAACTGCTGCCTTAATCTGGATTCACGTAACAAGGTGGGACAAGAGCAGGGGAGTAGCTGGTGTACCCGTGGCAGTTCCCTGCAGATGGGATTGGTGCTCGAGCCAACCCAGAACGTGTCATGACCTTCTGTTGTCCCTGCCCTCAGTGTCCTGTTTAGAGTCTCCTCGAAATTCAGCACTGATTCCAGCTGAGGTGCTGTGTTTGACCAGTAACAGGAGATAGTTCAGGCCTTAGAGAAAAGGGTTGGAATGCAGATAGAAAAGGCATAAATTCAGGGTGTCAGAATTTTGGGGTGTATGAATCTTCATCCCTTTTCAGTTACTACATTTTGCTTGTTTAGAATCCTATGGACTGAGTTTCAGAAAGTATCAGTAGCTTCCAGCATCTGTAAAATCTTTCTTCCCCAGCCCACCATAACTTCTTTGTACAAGAACTGGCCAGATAAGTAATGCTTTAACAGAGGAAAAAAGCAGGGTTTTCTATTTTTACAAGGCTGTTTTGAAACAGTTTTAAAAGTATCAGTGCCCACTCCCCCAACCCCAATCTTTTTATCCAATTTAACTTTCTTCTGTTTTTCCTGTTAATGTTGCCAAGGAGGTAATGAGGTACCGAAGTGTGTTTGACTAAAGAAAACTGGGAGAGGAGTGGTAGAGAGAAAAAACAGTCATAATTGAAACTTAACCAAGGAAATTCTGTGAACATTTTAAATCTGAAGGAAAATAGCTTGAACCTGGGGGACTGAGAAATCGTGTGAAAGGTCCTGGGCAGTTTCCACACAAGGGAGCTACTCCTAATTGCCCCAGAGTTTGTGTTCCTGGAGAATTACAGAAAGGTTTGGGGAACTCTGAGGTGGGGGGGAAAAAACCCCATGAAGATGTAGAGAGCAGTTGTTTTTTGTCTTCTCAACTTCACGTAGTATATGTGGGTTTCCACTGACCTGGCAGGGTGGGCCAGGAACTGTTATTATGCTGGATTGCCACCAATAGTTTTAAATAATTTTCTTAAATAAAACAAATAAACAAAACCCCAACAGAGCCTAAATACAGAATTTAAAGCTACCTGAATGCCAGTTTTTGCTCTCAGCTGTTGAACGATATTTCTTGTTCCTCAATGTTTGGTTAGAATTTGCTGCACAAAAGAATACTCTTTAAATAAAGAATTTTTTAAATACTAAACACTTGCTCTATGGTCTTTGTGGTTTGTTCTTTTCCTCAGAGAAAAAATGGCTCAGGCATATGATTTTGCTCTGGATAAGATTGGCATGGAAATCATGTCATACCAGGTATGTTTTTTGTTGTTTTTTTTTTAATCAAAACACATTTCTAACTTTTTAAGAAGTACAACTGAACACTGGTTTCATTATATGTAATATTTTTTCTCACATAGATCTGGGTGGATTACATCAATTTTTTGAAAGGCGTGTAAGTACCTTATAAAAGACTTTTTTCAAGCTCAGTTGATGCAATGCTGATGTTCGTAGCACTGATGACCTGTGATAGCTGACATGAATTTCTCTCCCACTCTTTAGAGAAGCAGTAGGATCCTATGCAGAGAACCAGAGGATAACAGCTGTCCGTAGGGTTTACCAGCGTGGTTGTGTCAATCCAATGATAAACATAGAACAGCTCTGGAGAGATTATAACAAATACGAAGAGGTAATCAACAACATGATTGTTTGTGACATTAAGAAAGAAATAATAGTCAAACACGGCGCCCAAACTATATCCATTAAATCATTAAGTATAAAAGAGGTGACCAGCAGTATGAACACCTTTTGTGTGTGCAGTTTGTATCAAGACCTGTGGCAAAACTCTGCAGGTACCTGAGTGAATGTTAAAATTTACTGCAACGACTCTCCGTAAGATACATTTGACTGCCCCATTTCCCAGTTGGCCCAGTGGGATCACTAGTGAGTTAGAAATCACTGTCACCAGTGATGGAGAATGGATCTAATGGAAGCTGGAGCAGCTCAGGTGGCAGTGAGGGCTGGTGTCCCCCAGGAGGCACTCCCTTCCTTTCACTTGGAGTTGAGCAGGGTGAAATGACATTCAGCTATGATGGTTTGGACCTCCTTCACTGCATTAAGTTCCATGGTCTTAAGTATTTACAAAATGCTCCTCACCATCCTTCCCCTGGAGCCGTTACAGCACCCATTCGGGTGAGTTCCAGCAAGCATGACCTCAGCTCTTTGGCCTTACAGGCAAATAAATGTGTAGCTGCACGTTTGTAGTGTATTTATAAACACATTTGTTAACAGCTGTTTTACCAGCCCCAGTCAGCAGCAGTGAGAATGCAGATCTGAGTGTAGCAGTGCCAGGCAGGGATGCTCATCCACTGCCCTCCCTTATCCTGCTGATTGTGCCCAGGCTGGCAGGTGCTGGAATGCTGTGGGCCTGCTGTGCCCTGAGCAGGGAAGAAGGGCCAGTTTCTCTTTCCTTGGTGCTAATTATGCAAGTTGTGCTCTTGATGACCTCTCATGATGTGCTTAGCCAGTGGGAGTACCTCTAGGTGGGAGAACTCTGGATGGGAGGACCTCTGGGTGGGAGAATTCTGGATGGGAGGACCGCTGGGTGGGAGAATCCTGGATGGGAGGACCTCTGGGTGGGAGAATTCTGGATGGGAGGACCTCTGGATGGGAGGACCTCTGGGTGGGAGAACTCTGGGCATCCAGAGCCACAAGCTTGTACTGTAACAGCTCATTGCCCTGTTGTTGTTCAGGGACAACACAGCCAGCTTAATGACACCAGGGAAGTTAGTGCCATGCTTTCTCCTGTGCAGGAAAATCCCCGATACAACTTTCCTGTAAACCTCCTCTTCCCCTCCCACGCAGCAAATGGAGGCTGTCACTGTTGATTCCCTCTCCTTTCATTAAAACATGGGGAGACTGTTTTCAAAACAACAGCTCAGACCTGTCCAGCTGAGGCAGCTCTGGCTGACACCTGTAACTCAAACCTGTCCCTGAGGCTGTTCAGAGCTGCTGGAAGCTGAGGCCAGTGCTCAGACACGGGTTTCTGCACGTCCTGTTCTGGCTAAAGTGGCCTCGAGGGAAAAGGCTGCTGCTTGCAGGGGTCCTGGCACAGGGAAATGCTCTCACCAGAAGGGCTCTTTGAGGGGGAGGTGATTCCCCACGTCAGTAGCCCAATAACACCGAGATCACGTGCATGTCTCTGTATGAAAGATTAATGGCTGTTTCCTGTAATTCCAGTATTCTCAAGCTTCCCTTTAGCTCAGCCGTAGCCACCAGCAGATAGCAATATCAGCCTGTCAGTCACCACTGTCTTTAATTAACTAAATGGTCAGAAGTGGCAACGCCCCCAGGGAGCCCTCTGTCCCAGTGACAAAGGGACAGTCTTTGGCTCACAAAGCCGCACGGCTGCTGAGCTGGGAGTGCATCCCAGGAGGATCCAGCTGCATCCTCAGCCTGGTCCTGGGTTAACTGGGGCATCGCTGCATTTGTGTGCTATCCCGGACAGCATCCTGCCCAGACAGTGCCTTTGCTTCCCCACTGAGTCAGTACCCAGCCTGGGTGTCTGCTTTGAATAGGACTGAAAGCTGTGCCCACCTTCCTCAAAGTCTTGGCAAGCCACGCCAGCAAAATCCACCTGGACACAGGCAGCAGCAAAAGAGGGGTTCTTATCCTGCTGTAAGAGCAGTTCTTTGTGGTTTTGTTCATGTCCAGGACACTGTGACCAGGGCCCAGCTGCCCCCAACCCCTCTGCTCTTGCTCAGCAGCACAGCAGAGCCCTCTCACACGTGTGCAGTCCTGGGGGGTGCCACTCTCAGTGGTGACACGTCTGGAGTCCCTCTCAGCTGACGAAGGTACACAGCTGGGATTGTGTTGAATAGAACCTCTTTGAAAAGCTGTCACTTCAGGAACAGAGGAGAAGGCAGAGCTTTGAGCCTGGGGGTCAATCTGTGTTACTTCTTGTACTAGAAATTGGAGTTGTTCATATGCTGTCCCCTGGTAAGCAGCAAGGCAGGGAGCTGTGACTGACTAGGTACTGATCATCATTTAAAAGCAAAATTGTAAATCACAAATACATTCTTTCCACTTTTGCCCCCACCAGCTTATGTAAAGTATTTTTCAAAGTAATTAAAAATACACTGAGATGCTTCAGATCGGTTGATTTTTAGTAGTGAGTTTATTCTCTGATACAAGATCTTGCCCCATACATTTATTAGGAGAAATGCAGTCCCTTTTGAGATTGGTATTTTAAAATAACTTTGTCCTTGCTCATATTTGCATCCCTTTCCTGTATAAAATAAGGTTCAGTATTTCCAAAGTGAAATCGCACATTCCCAATTCCTTTTTTCACCCTTCTCCAGGGCATCAATATTCACTTAGCTAAGAAGATGATCGAAGACAGGAGTAGAGATTATATGAATGCACGACGTGTTGCAAAGGTACAACCTTCTGCTGACCTTCCTTTGTTCTGTTTAATTCTACGAGCTATCATTAAAATTGGTTCTTATTTTAAATAAAAGTGTGTCAGACTAATAAGGTTGATCTGGTAAAATATTTGTAACTGTTTTAGAAAGCATAAGATAAATAAGTTTCATGTGTTTAAATCTGCTCTTCAAAACATTGCTTCTGCTTCAGGAGTATGAGACAGTGATGAAAGGCCTGGACCGCAACGCTCCCTCTGTCCCCCCTCAAAACACCCCCCAGGAGGCTCAGCAGGTGGACATGTGGAAGAAATACATCCAGTGGGAAAAGAGCAATCCTCTGCGAACAGAAGATCAAACACTCATAACAAAAAGAGGTAATTAGATGTTGTTAGGGCAGGTAGAATTGTGTTTTTTGGCTTCATTGATGACCTCCAGCACAAATAATGTCGTGATTTGGTGTTCAGGGTTCGTGCTGGAGCAGGAGTTAATCAAGTTTCTTGAATTGTGTGAATATTCTTTTAAAAAAACAAACTAGATTTTACTCAAGCCAAGCTGAAAGTAATAAAGGATTTTGGGGGACAGTGTTACAGTCACGTGCCACTGAACTTCAATTGGAAGTCAGGAAACAGTGGGTCACATCCTGGTTTTTATGGCTGATACCGAATGAGTTGTTGTTCTTCCTCTGTGGAGGAGGCAGGTTTTAGCTGCTGGTTATGATTCATGAAGCTTCTGGCAATATGTTGTGATCAAGTTGCAGTTGTGATCATTGTAACCAATTAGTGTTAAGGCTGGTTTATTTGATGGTTTTTGTACGTCACGCTTCCATTGTGCACGATGGTACCATTTCTGCAGTGATTTAGGAGTGTTTCCTGCATTTCTTGCCCACAGTGATGTTTGCTTATGAGCAGTGTCTTCTGGTGCTGGGACATCACCCAGACATCTGGTATGAGGCAGCACAGTACCTCGAGCAGTCCAGTAAGCTGCTGGCTGAGAAAGGGGTAAGCAGGTTGCCATTGGTTTTCTCTTCTTTAATTGCTTTGACATGCTGCACTGTTATTTTTTTGGGTCAAATACTTAAGAACCAAAGAGGGGGGTGTGAAAAATATTTAGTACCTTAAGTTATGTCGTATTCAGAATTTTAAAATTGGGCCTAATGTAAGAAATAAAAATTTCTTTATTTGAGATAAGACTTAGGAAAAACTGTTTTAGTCTTGCAAAGGCAGGTTTGGGGGAGTTTTAGGTTTCAGTTTGAGGTTTGGGGGAGTTTTCTGGCCTGATTTTGTGATTCCTTAAGTACTGGGGACATGATTATCTCTTTATTGGAGCACTGCATGGAAATTCACTGGGACTTGTCACACACATGGAAGATACTCCATAAATTGGCCTTCGTTGTCACAGATGCTGAACAATTACATTATTATACTTATTTTATAACAGGACATGAACAATGCTAAACTTTTCAGTGATGAGGCTGCTAATATTTATGAAAGAGCGATCAGCACTTTATTAAAGAAGAATATGCTTCTTTATTTTGCATATGCAGATTATGAAGAGGTGAGCAAAAATAGTGATGTACTGGCTTTAAAATCCAAAGACATCTCCCATCAGTAATGACATTTATTTGAAAAGTACTGAATACACAGAATACTACAGAATTAATTTACTGATTCTTCCAGCGTTACTCTCATTCAGGGTTTCTGAGATGGAGCTGATAAAACAGAGAGGAAAATCCCATAGTATGAGTTACAAAAGTTCTGAAAGTCTTTCCACTTAAATATTGACTATAATTTTCAAAGTGTCGTAAGGGTGAAATGCTTATAAATTTACATTTACTGGAGCATCAGCTTCTTCACTTTTAAAATGGGCATAAAGAGCACCTTTCCTGTCTAATCCTCGCGGGGTTAATATTTGTGTTTGCTGTGGTGGAAGATGGGAGGCACCTGTACTGCAGCTCTCTGGTGCAGCCCTGGCTGGTTTTGCACATGAACCACCAGGAATAAAGGCTGTTTCCCACTGACCAGGTGAGGACTGTGGAGTCCTGGGTGGGGTGTAGTTTGCCACTTACTGTAACACAGAAGAGTCTTTGCAGGGAGATTGTGCAGACAACGGTGGGGGGGGAAAAAGTCTTTGCCCTTAAAAGAAAGAGCTGCAGCCTCTTGTATGCTAAATGTCCTGCTTTTTTAAGGCTGCACAGTACAACTTGGAGGGCTGGAGCTGGCAGGGAACTGAATGGATTATTTGAAATGTGTAGGTTGGAGAGTGAAGGTGGTTTTCCTACCTGTCTACACATTACTTTTAGACAGGGATAAAGGAAACAGTCTTCTTATCCCAAATACCTACAGTGACAGTTCTGCTGCAGTATTACTACGATAGAAAAAGACTTTAGAGACTCTTGAAAAGCATGTACATAAGCACAGCTGGGAAATTAGTGTTGGGAAGTAAAAAAATAACTGCACAAGACAGAAAACGCATGTGAGTAAAGGGACCGACATACACAGTGTTTAGCCAGGGAAAAATGGAACCAGAAAAAATCTAGTTTTTAATTCAGATTGAGTTGTGCATTCTCCGAGGTGATGTGGAATGGTGTTACCAAGCAGTCTGTATTTCCTTTTACTTAGAGTCGAATGAAGTATGAGAAAGTACACAGCATCTATAACCGACTCCTGGCTATCGAAGACATTGATCCCACCCTGGTAAGACGATGCCTGGTATTGAGTTTTCCCACATTTACATGGATAGTCACTCAAACACATGCACAGAGTGGGGAAGAGCTTTACAGGACTTCCTTGGCTCACAGGGGTGGTGGAGCAGGTGGAATAATGGGATGACAGAATCAGATTCAAATTTCGGGAAGGTTAATAAGTATAGTCGTTAATCCACTTAAATCCACTGAATCATGTGCACTCTCTTCCTCTGTCTCTTTTGGGCAGTCTCTTAAAACAGATATAAGATATAAAATATTTCATGACACAGCTCTTGAGAATTGGTGTATGTTTTGTTGGCTCAACTAAAATTTCACTTTGCCTCACCTTACCTGATTAAAACCCTGTTGCTTTTGTCCGTTGTTCTCCCTACATACAAATACACCATGCTGTGTACATGTAGTTTGTATATAAATCTCTAATGCACCATAGAAGTATAAAAGAGTATTGCTGTGCATCTGTTGAAGTTATAAACATTGTCCCTAGTGCCAGCTGTGGTAGTGCTGAACAAGTGGTGTGAGAAGTAACCTGCTCTCAAGAAGCAATTTAGTTTATAAATAGACACATCAAAGCATGAGAAGGAAAAAGAAGGTGTGAGGTCTAAAATGAAACAACAGGTCAGTGTCAGAGGAAAGGTATCCATTTACTGACACTTTCCATTCTTTAAGGACAGATCATAATGCTTCCCAAATGCACATTTTATGAGAAACCATGTCCCAGTTCCTCCTGCTTGAGGAATGCTGTTATTTGTGGTCTGATTGAGAGTGAAGGAAAGTTAAATCCCAAAGAAAGGCAAACCACAAATTGGCCGCTGAATTAAGCAGCACATTCATTATTTCCTTGATCAGGTACAAATATTTGCAGACTGGATGATTATTTGTATCTTGGATTGTATAATATACAGTAAAATGCTTCATCAGGCCTTTTGACTGCTCTTCAGCTTTTTGGATGTTGTGGCTTTATTGGAAAGTTACCATCTTTACACTGACCCTCAAGTTCTTTGAAGGCAACAGCTTACGTAAATTACATTCGTTTCATTACCTCCCCTTCCTTGAAAAAAATCTGTGTATTAACTATTGTCTTTTCAGGGCGTGAGTCTTAGGTATATTCAGTTTCTTTTAAAAAAATCTATAAAAGGGTTTGCCTCATTATTTATAGCAAAACAACACAGAGGCACAGCACAGCCTTCTTTCTGTTATGACCTATTCGCTGTATTTTGTGAGGGAAGATTATTTCAGATACAGTAAAAAAAACCCTTGATGGTATGTTGATATTCTCTGTTAGCAGTGATGCTGTATCAATATTAATATGCACCTTAGGTTTATATCCAATACATGAAATTTGCAAGGAGAGCAGAAGGCATAAAATCGGGAAGAACGATATTTAAGAAAGCGAGAGAGGATGCCCGGACCCGCCACCACGTCTATGTTACAGCAGCTCTGATGGAGTATTACTGTAGTAAGGTAATCCCAGGTGCTCAGTCTGATACCACAGAAGTGTCAGCAGGGTGTATAGCTCACTGAAACTAATAACTGTTTTGTTTTTTTTTTTAATGTTTGCAGGATAAGTCTGTGGCCTTTAAGATTTTTGAGCTAGGGCTGAAAAAATATGGGGACATTCCAGAATATGTGCTGGCATATATCGACTACCTTTCTCACCTTAATGGTAAGCTCTAAGCTTTGAGAGGTCTAATGGAGCATTAATCTGCTTTCTCTGGGAGTTTAGGTTCAGGGCAAGTTCCTTGTATTTAAATTCTTCTTGAAGAGCAGTGAAATCTCTTCATGAAATGTGGGACGTAATTTGAAAACAAAACCTGTTCTTTTGTCCTTACTGAAGTTCCAGAACGTTAGATCTTGATGCTACTGATTAGAGGAGAGTGAACTTTCCAAATTGTACCTCACTGGCATTGCAGGAGTTTTACAGCATCTGTTGTGAACAGTGGGAAGTGCACTGAGAAATCTAAATCCTGAGGAAAAACATCTGTAGGACTTTAAAATCAGCGTGAGAAGAGTGAGGGATTAGCTGGTCCTGACTAGAATTAATTTAAACTCATTCTCCCCGGGTCGATAAGATGAGCAAGCTATAAAATCAATATTGTGCATATCTGTCCTGCTTGGAAGTTGCCAGGGGGCTGGTGTGCAATGGGAAGAGCAGGGCACGGACACTGGGGCACGGGGGGCTGGGGAGCCCCGGGCAGGAGGTGGAGGTGGAGGTAGAAGGTCTCTGTGTGGGATCTCCTGAGGCAGGAGTGAATATCCCTCTTACAAGAAACCAGGCTGCTGTGGGGAGCAGGGGCTGACAGAGACCTCCGTGTGGAACTGCCCTGGTCCATGTTCTCTGGGGAATTAAGAAGAGGGAGAAGAGCAGTTCATCCCAGGGTCTTTCATCTGCCCAGTCCTGTCTGGTACCCGTCAGACACTCAGCTTTTTTCAGGTATTTCTTCAAGCAGTCAATACTCTGGTTTGTGGCATAACAGCCCAGAGGTGTAACACAGGGGGGGTGTAACTCAGCTGTGTGAGCCAGGGCAGTTGTGCTGCTGCATCTCCCAAACCTGCACTGTGTTCTGCAGGCACCGGGCACGGGAACCTCCTGTCAGCCTACAGCACCTTGGCTTTTCAGGCTCTGAAAGTTTGAACAGGTTTGGAGGTTTTTTTCCTCCTGTGAGCTGTAAACAGAGATTTTTCTTCCCCCAAGTTCCAGTATATTTAATTATGCAATAAATTATCGTGGGTCTACACGAATATTTGCGATGCCTTTCTATAGGTTGCCATCAGGAAAAAAAAAGGTTTTTAAAATTCCCTAGTGTATTTCTCTGTTTTAACAACCCAGCAGGCAACTGAAAACCAAGGGACTTGATCTCTGAGCTTCTGTAAGTGTAAGATATGGTACAAAACACGGGGCACAAACTGGCAGTTTAAGGAACAAAACCACCAACCACTCCATTGCCCCAGCTGGTAACTGACTGCTTGTTGGGAACCAGGCCTAATTAGTTTGGGGAGAACTTCTGAGGAATATACAAGGATATTAATATAGCCCTAGTTTAAAAGGGAAGTCATTAATTGAAAGGCCAAATTTAAATTTACCAAGATATGCTATTCTGATAATTAAAGAAAATGGAAAAAAACCCCACCAGAAGTCCTGAAGAGGAGCCAAGCAATTGCTGTGCTGTTATAGAATAACCTGGATTAGGATCAGTTTGATGCTATCAACAAAAATAAACATCCAAAGAACAAATCCGCAGTGGAATTTAGCATCAGTAAAGTTCTGTGTGGGCATTCAGATCTCTTTTTATACTTACTGAAATTCAAATCCAAGTATCAGCATATCAGCCTTACATCTAATTCAATGTACACATTTCTTTGAATGGACATGATTTTAAATTGTCTTTAATGTATTTTACTTAGTGTGATTTTTCTTTTATTCTTTCTGTTTTTAAAGAGGACAACAATACAAGAGTTTTGTTTGAACGTGTTTTAACTTCAGGGAGCCTTCCACCTGAGAAATCTGGGTATGTCTGCAAAAGCAGTTTCACTACACTAAAAACCCATAAATATCCCAAAGAAATCAGAAACATGAACAGCAGGGCAAAATTAGGCACAGATGTTCCTTCCCCTCTTCATGCTGCCTAAAACAGCAACAGCTGTGACAGATTTGTGACAGTCCCCATCCCACTTCTAGTGAAATTTGTTTGTTTATTGACTTTAAAACCTCATTGATGCAGGATTGTTGAGGATAAAGTGCAGAACCCTCCTGTGCAGTAAAGATTCAGTGGTTTGAGCAGAGAGATTCAATGAGCAGTTGGAGCAGAGGAGGGGAGTCAGGAATTTATTGAGGAGAATGGTGAACACCTCCCAGCCAACTGAAAATAAAATAGGAAAAGAACTAGAAAAGACTTGGATTAACCACTCACCACCACATTTTCATTGCTACTTTTAAAGTTGATTTCTAAAAAAAAAAAACTTACCAAGCCCTTGCAGTCTGAGTGTTCACCATTATTATTCTGGTAGACATAAGCATCAAAACTAAGGAATCAAACATGCCATTGCTGTGCACATTCATTCTGCACTTTAATTCTGATCTTTTTGTGAGAAATAAACTTTTATGTCCATTTTAAAAGTGAGAAAACCCAAGAATTTTAAAGCTGAATCTTCTTCAAAGGTGAATTCCAAGGCTAAAATGAAAGTTGAGTCAAGTCCAAAAGGATGGTCGGATGTTGCTTAAGTTATATATGAGATTTTCCACAGAGAAATCCACAGTAATTATATATATTTTGGGCTATGTAAAATTCTGAAGCAGTGCCTGCTGTGTCATAGGGTACTGCTCTTGCCAGCTCTAGAGTATGTTGGTCTGTGCAGAAGAACTAGATCATAATGTATGTTGGAAAGTCCTTGACATATGTTTGTGTGTCTTACACTGAGAAAAGCTTACCTCAGATGCTAAGCCCTTGACACCAGTAATCCTTTCCTTCCCATAACAAAGTCCTTTGCTGTCCACTCGATTGAAAGTTTTTACAGAAATACATAAGGCACTGGGAAGGCAACACATGTGTTAGATGCATCTGAGGTAAATCAGAGAAATGGCCACATGCTCCCAGATCGCCTCCTTTCAGTCTTTCCTTTGTGTCCTTTAAGTGGGTTGTGATCAGGAATTCCTTCTCCTTCAGGAACTCTCACTGTATCTGTTCTTTTACAGGGAAATCTGGGCTCGGTTTTTAGCCTTTGAAAGTAACATTGGTGATTTAGCCAGCATACTGAAAGTTGAAAAGAGGAGGTTTACAGCGTTCAAGGAAGAATATGAGGGCAAAGAAACAGCTCTGCTGGTGGACAGGTACAAGTTCATGGATCTGTACCCCTGCTCTGCTAGTGAACTCAAGGCCCTTGGTTATAAGGTAAGTGGGTAAGAACAATTTACTGCTGTTCTTTTGAGTCCCGGTAAATTTGAGCAATTCCTTGTTTAGGATTTGCCTTACACTTTTTCCCCCTGATGGAAAAGCAGGTAAAATAGGCCTCCTCCTCGTCTCGTTGGGCAGCAAAGTGCCAGGCTTTGCTTTGTGGGCCAAGGGCAGAAAGGAGCAAGGAACACGACTAACAACTGCAGCCTCATGTCTTCACATTTACCTTTCATCCTCCCATGGAGAGGCTGATGTGTTCATGCCATCACCACTCGGTACAGACTTCAGACTTAAGCCTGAGCTCTTTCAAAAACCAAAATTCTTTCAGAAGTTTGTTGAACTGGGTCATCTGTGTGAGACACCACTGGCTGTCTTTCCACTCCACCCACTTCACTGAGAACTGCATCAAACCAAACACGCTGCAGTCCCAGTGTTTGCTGCCCATGGCTGAGGAAAACTGTCCACAGACTTCAGTGGCTGCCTGCTTGTTTCTCTTGTTTCTTATGGATAAAGTGCTTTGGTGCTGCCATTTGGAATTTAAAGTCTGGGCCAGACTCTGTTGTTATCTGGTGGTCTCCTGTCTTGTTTCTAACCACATATATTTTAACTACTGTTTAGGTCACATTGAAGGCCATATCACTTCCAAAACCATTAGAACAGGACAAAATGTTGGCTTGTATTTTTTTAAGCATGAAGTAAACAGGCTGCAAGAGAAACAGCTGATTGCCTTTTGCATGGACAGGAAGAGGGCCTTCAATTAATGTCTCTAAAACAGTGCCTCAGTTTCCAGTTACTTCTTACACAGAGGAGTAACTTATGAAAAATACAGATGACACCAAAGTTAGCAAAGCAGCTGAATTGTTGTTCATCACGGAGCTGTAAAATAATCTGATAGGTGCAAATCAGAGTCACATTGAGCCACTGAACGCTTTCCCTTGAACGCAGTGGGGGCAAAGTTATTTTGAAGTTAAGGGTGTGGGTACAAGAGAGAAGGTCTTGAGAGGTGCCTGTAGAGCAGAGTGTACCTAAGACTGTGCAGCCCTTGGGCTGATTCCTGGTGCTTGTACCATGCCAGGACGTAATCCTGTTTGAACTGATGCTTTGCATGCCTGCTGACTGCCTTATGCTTTATTTCTTTTCCAGCTAAAGCAATCTAGGGAATGAAATGAGGGAGAAATGATAGTTGTGAAGGCCTAGTGGTCTGCACCTGTTCACCTAAATCTTTTTAACCTAAAAACGGAGCCGCTCAAAAATGACAAACACGGTCCCGTTCAGTAACAGAAACCAGTGTTTCCACTCCCCAGCTGGGACTCTGTAGGACTAAAATGCTTGATGAAAACGTGCAAGTTCTGCCCAGATGGTCTTGTAAGAGGACATCTGAAATTATAATGATGACAAAATGTTTTGTTCTGTAATTTAAACAAGCCATGTAGTCCTGCCAAGTTCAGCGCTCTCTGATTGCCTTTCTCAGGACGTCTCCCGTGCCAAGCTAGCAGCAATAATTCCAGACCCTGTGGTTGCACCTTCCATCGTGCCTGTTCTCAAGGATGAAGTAGACAGAAAACCTGAATATCCAAAACCAGACACTCAGCAAATGATTCCATTTCAGCCAAGACACTTAGCACGTAAGTCAGACCTCAGTTGGAGGTGGTTGTGTTTCACCTGATGGCGAGTTATGAATCTGTGTTGAGTCAGCCTAATCAGAGACTTCCCTAGTCTCCAGTCAGCTAGACCTGTACTTAAATTTTAGGCTGTTATTTCATTGTGTATGTTTTACTTAGTATTAAGGTCACATGGAAATAAGTACGAGTAGTTTGGGTTAAATGATAATAAGCTGTTACACACACTGCTCATAGACCAGATCACTGACTAAACAATATGTAATTAGTAGAGGCCAAAGGCACAGGGTAGTAATTATTTGCACCAAATAATAATGCTGCAAGAACAATTCTGGTCTAGCTGTCTTGCACTGGCTTCATACAGTTTTTCTTCCCACAGCTCCAGGTTTACATCCCGTCCCAGGTGGTGTATTTCCTGTTCCACCAGCAGCTGTAGTTCTCATGAAGCTCCTGCCACCTCCTATTTGTTTTCAGGTTTGTTTTAATGCATTCTCAAAATTTCAGAAAGCTGTGGAAGAGATTCTGCTGTAACAGAACCACAGTATGTATCACTTTATTGAAAATAACCTTCTAAACTTTTTTTCCTTTTTTTTTAAACAAATCAGGGTCCCTTTGTTCAAGTGGATGAGCTCATGGAGATATTTAGAAGATGCAAACTGCCAGACAGTAAGTTACTTGTCCTCTCTGGAGGCTGTGACAGTGCTGCATAAGACATGGTTTTACATATGGATATTGCTGTCTAAAACCCAGACCTCATTTACAGATGTGCAGTTTGTGTTTAGGAGCAAAAGACATTGGCTGTGCTTCTAGGCTGGAATCTACAGAGAGATGTTTGTACTTTTACCTGGGGGGAGATAACAAAAAGCCAAAAAGCTGGAAATCACCAGCTGCTCCTTTAATAAGATGTTGGTGAGGTAACCATTGAAGGGAAGAAAAGACGACTTTCAGAATATCCTGTAGAAGCAGCAGGGCATTATTTCCAGCAGCATCATGGCTCTAACATGGAATTTGCAGCAGTGCATTGGTGGGCATAACTCTGAATGCATATCCTTGCAGAGCTTGAGGACAAGCTAAGGGCAATCACAGAGAAAGCAAGCTAGGATTGAGAATTTGAGTGAAAATAAAATATCTATTTAAATCATATGCAGTATTTTTGGGGCTTCCTCTGCTGAGAAGCAGAAACTGCTCTGCCTACTTCCTGGTGAATCATGAACTAGCTATACTGTTCCCCAATGGGCCTCCCTGCTTTATTTAAGCTCACAGATGACCTCAATGCCTGTGCAGACGGAGGGCTCAAGCTGAAGCAGCAGCATCTGCTTTGTAATTAGTGTTCAGCATTGCTCAGAGTTTCAGACAGGCAAGACTTAATATTTGTAGAACATGGTAGGAAAAATGTTTCATGTTCCAGAAGTCTCCACAACGTCTCTCTCTTGGTTGGCATGCTGATTTCTGATCAGGGAATTTAGTTTCCCAAATCAAATGAATCTGTGTCTCTTTCCCAAAGCTGTTGATGAAGCCGTACGGATCATTACCGGGGGCCTGCCTGAAATAGCTGTGGAGGGCAACGGACCTGTGGAAAACAATGCCATCCTCAACAAGGCTGTGAAGAGATCACATGAGGATTCTGATGACGACGAGGAGAAAGGATCTGTAGTTCCCCCTGTACATGACATTTACAGAGCACGACAGCAAAAGAGAATCCGGTGAAACAAGTCTGGAGTTCTACTGTGACAGACAAAGACTTGCGTTGAATCAGTCTCTTAAAAGTCAAGCATTTAAAAGGGACAGCTGCAAAAAAAAAAAAAAAAAAATCCTTGAAAATGGTTTTGTTACTGTGGTGCCTCTTCTCCCATATGGTTCTTGATCTGAAAACAGCCCGAACAACCTTAGAATGTGCTCTGAACAAAACTAGGTTTTTAGAACCAAAAGTGCAAAATGTCAAAACTGTATTTTGTTCTTCGAGGGTGTTCACATCTACCACTTGAAATCTTGTGGGTTTTTAACAGTTTTATTTTAAAAACTGGATGGCTTATACTTGTGAAGCATTTTTAATTCACATTTTCTGGAAAACAGTTGTTCTCAGTTTGTTCATGTAGTGTCCTGCCTTATTGTCCGTTTTTATTTATGGCAGAATGTAAGAAATCTGTTTTGTAATTGAAAACTGAAAAAAAACCAAAAAACATTCCTTTAAAATAAAAGGATATCCAGAACTTCATGCCTCATTCTGGTTTTATTCAAACACAACAAGGTACTTCTTAAATATTACTCAGCCACTTCAAAAGCAATGCTAATAAGACCGTCACAGGAAATTGGTCAGAGCATACATATTAGAATTAGCTTGTTTTCCATTTTTCTAGAGGATACAGTACACTTCTGCTTGCAATTCCAAGGCTGTTTGAAGAAGACAGCATCCTAAGACTAACTCAGTATATGTTTCAAAGGTGGGTTGTCCAGGACCACTGGCTAACACAGGCTGGTCCTGGATCCCTGCACCAGTCTTCCACTGTAAGGTACAAAGCTAAATGTTAATAATCAACTACATCGTTTTACTTGTTATCTTCAAACAAGCTAAAAAAAACCCTACTATATGAGCTTTCAAAGCAGTTTCTATGCGTACTTGAGCTTTTAACTTGTAACTGGCTGTTCAGAATGGCACTCTGATAAGATCTTAAGAACCCCAGGACATTCAGATATTTGGGAAAGTTAAAGATGTTCCCATCTCCAGCAGCACAGCTGCCTGTGGGTCAGTGCTCCTCTCTGCCAGGGGAAGAGGTGATCCCCAGAAAGGTTCAGGTGGAGGGTGGGGATGGGCCTTAGCAATCCTGGAATTCCTTTCTTGCTTTGCTACTCAGTTGTATCTCCCTACTTCTTTCTGTGAGGATGTAGAGCAACTGTCAAGACAACCTCATTAAAAAAACAATTTGGGAAAATCATTAACGTGATTTGCACTTGTGGGCATTTATTACAGTCCCTTCAGATCTTTCCTGTTGGAAGGCCCCGGAGGCATTTGTTCCCACTGTGTGTGCCCCCAGAGGTGAGACCTGAGCCATAGGTGAGTACTGCACTCTCTTCTGTGATTCTATGGGGTTTTTCCTACATTAAGGCTTAGGATCAAACCCCTCCTCAGAGGAGAGATGGGATTTACTGTATCGACCCTGCAAGCAATACACACGTACCGCTGGCAGCATAATCCCTGCAATGTCAGGGGCTGGCATGGATGCCTGGACCCCGAATCCCAGACCTGGGAGCAGCCACTGATAATTCAGTGCCCTTCACTCTGCCATCAGTCATGTTCTTCGAGGGCTTTTCTAAGTATATGTCTCACTGTCATGTCCCTCCCCACATCCTCGAGATCATCCCCTACGGCACCTAACTTTGGGTAGTGTGTGTAAGTCCCTTTAAAGGCAGTTCCTAGGCAATGCTAAAAGATAAAATAGCAGCAGCAAAACTGAAAACAGCTTTGTCTTGTTATTTGGGTTACATCTGCATCCATAATGGCTCTGGCAGCTGAATTAACTTAGGAGCTGCAGAGCTTTCAGCTGCACTGAGAGGTGGGTCCTGCACCAACAACAAAGCCCAGTAAGCAGACACAGCAACCTTGAGGACCTCTCTAGTATCCTCTGCTGATCCAAACAATGCCACAGACCACACCAAAAGCCTATTCAGAACCCCTTTTTTTTGTGGCTAACCAACTTACTCATTTCTGAATTACCAAAGATTCAAAGACATTCATTTTACCACCTGAGTTCATTCAGCCAAGAGAGAAAAATCTGTCTGAGCTGGTAAACTCTTACAGGGTTTGGTGTTGGTTTTTTTTCCCTTGGGGAAGGGGGTTTGTAAACAATGAGAAAAATTTGTTTTAGAGTTGCATAGGCTAATATAAAAAAAAGGTCTTATTTATCTCATCTTCCTCCAAAATCAAAGTCAGTGCAGCTCTATCCCACACTGACATTTAAAGGAAAACTGGAAAGGGAAGCATCAACACTGATTCATAATCAAGTGCTTCTAGAAGTTATCTTACTTTGGTTAACTTGACGATTCAAAAATTAACCTGGTTGTTGGCAATAAAAGGGCTCTTTTATTTATTTATTTTACATACCTTGTTGGTTGTTTTTTTGAAAGACTTTTGAAAGACATTCTGGCTTGGATAGCTGAGTACCTGGACCACTTACTGTTTATAGCTATGAACTCTGCTTTCCTAAAACCATCAAATATTGATTACTGTAATACACTGTTGTGCTCAACTAGAGGGAAGTTTCAGATGCACTTACCTCCCAGCTGAGTCTGAAGTTGCAATGAGGCTGTTAAGATCACTGAGCTCTTCTGAGAACACTCATCTACACAACACAGAGCTAATTAAATTCAAGGCCTATAAATATTCTAAGCTCCAAGAACACCTCTACAAAGTGAAAAAAAAAAAATCTACTGAAAGTATTCCCTGTATATTCAAACTAAGTCATTCACCTCTCACGCTACATTAAAATTGCTTACACTGCCCCTAGTGCTCTGCACTCCCTGGGTATTTTTGAAGACATGATTGAAAATATGCAACCATCTCCTGTTATAGTTTTGTTTTTTTAAAAAAAAAAACAAGTAAAATTTCCAGCCTAAAGTTTCGCACACTTTAAATCCACCTTCTGAAAGTGACACAGATTTACTTTAAAATTAGTATTTCACATAAAAAGGAAGAAACTACTAGCAAAACAAGGTAAGAAATACCACTTTTATCAAAACATTTTAGCTCTGCCCTTCTTAAGTCTTTACAAGAGATAAATACAGCTGCAATCTATAAGATTGCCACCTTTGTAAGTACTGTACATAGCAGAGGACAGTTACCCAATAACCAGAAAATTTACTACAAAAATATATTATGTTTTGTAACATCTGCAGGTAAACAGCAAAAAAATGCTATTAAAAATGCAGTAAAATGCAGAAAAAACTAGTAGCCTACCATAGTGACCATAATGTTACAATAAAGTGCTGTTTGGGTTGGTTTTGTTGTCTGTTAAAGTTCCTCTTATCTAGAATTTTAGCTTTCTTAATTCTTGAAAGTAAGATTTTTTTAAAACCGTATCACCCCTTCTGGGAAGAACCATTGCTAAACTGCTCAGGATTAATTAAACTAAATTCACTGTAAATTAAGAGTTAAATGCCCTAAAATGAGCCACTTTAATACGAAGTTTTATTCTTAAACTTGCCCTACCTAGAATCAGCTCCAAAATGTAAAAATTACAGCCAGAAAACTAGCACGATATTCCCCCCCAGGTTGCATCCTTACATTAAAAATGCATCTCTCCTCATTTACTTCAGAACTCCTTTTGCACCTCATGTATTTCCCTCATCAGCTATCACTCGTGAATTCGAAGGAACCAGTATTTACACGGGAAGCTGTTTTCCTAGACAAATATTGGTACAATTTTTATTTAACAGCTGACAGTACCGTACTGGTAGCACACAAACTGGGTTTAGGACTCTTCTGGCTTCCCTACAAGTTGGGATTCTTCCTTAGTCAGTATTTTGCCAAGGACTGCGTCATAGTAAGGGCTGAAGACCATTTTGTTGTAGTTGACGAGACGAACGTACTTGGCAGCAACCTCTTCCAGCTCTCTTTGGATAGGGCCTAATCCTCCAGGGATAGCAGGTAGTGTTTTCTGGTGGCTGGACGCAAGATGATTTTCCAGAAACTTTTGAATTCGAGAATCTGGAAAAAATGGGGTTGGGTTTGTTTTCGAAAGAGACGGTCCATCAGAAACGGCGTAATCTCATGTAAAATGCAACAGGCCTGAACACAGTCGAGTATGTGAGGTATGAAATGGGAAGCCCAGCACGACACATCCCCCCCAGTGACACAGAGAATGCTCACAGGAGAGCAGAGCAGCAGTGCCAGACGTACCTATGAGCCTGCAGATGGTGTTATCTGGATTGGCCACTGCTTGGATCTGCCCTTTTAGCACAGTCTCTCTCTCTGCTGAGAACGGTGTGAAGCCGTGCTGGGAAAGGCAGCTGTTCACTTCAGCACACACCTTCTCCCCGATGGTGGCCAGAGATTCCTTGAGGTTAAAGGAGCTACAGAATGTGGAGTAGAGCATTACTGAACCAGATATTTACTTTTTTCTCACCTTTTAACAATAAACCATTCAATTAGAGTTGCCTTATTTATCCAGTGCAATGGAAAAAGCATAATGCAAGATAAAGCCAGAATTATAAAGAATACTACCTTTTAGAGATATATGAAAAATAAAGCTGAGCTCTAAACCAAGGAAGTAGGAGAGCATTAAAGACTTCCAGCCTGAACGATCCATACACACGAGAGCTGACTTTCTGCCTGCAGACAGCTCTGACTAATGCCAAACCAGCTACCAACCCTTTTGTGTGCAGCAGTCACTCTAAATCTGCAGGCAGCTCACTGTGCCACACTCAGGTTCTTGGGGGAGCCTGGTACAAACCATGAGCAGGGTTAGCTGCTGGCACCCTCAGGTGCCAGCCTGGCATCATAAAAACACGCTGGCAAAGCAGTGTGTACATTTCATAAAAGAATAGAGCAAGAAAAGATGGCTCCGAGTGAGCGAGCTGAAGAAAAACTGTCAGTCTGGCTCCTTAGAAAGCCCTCAACACCTTCTCTGCATACCCTGCAGTCCAGGAGGAGGCAGAGAGGCTTACACTGGTTATTTACCAGGGTGAAAACAGAGCTACACCTGCCCCTGTGTGACCAGGACCATTCCATACTCACGGAAGATGCGTTCCCGTCAGCAGCACCTTGACAATGGTTTTGATTTTCTCAGCAAATCCAGGCACATCAACGAGTGCTGGGCCTGCTGCACTGAACGTGACCAGGAGCACTGTCCCAACCAGGAGGAGCTGCTCCAGCTCCAGCTGTATTTCCAGGAAGCGGGTCTGGTCCATGAGCACTGTCTGCAATGAGTGAGGAAGCCAGCACAGGATGGGGTCAGTTTGCTGGGCTGGGAAGGGACACTGGGATGCAACAGAAAAGGTAAGACAATGACACAGGGAAGAGCAACATGCTCAGCAGGACAGCACCAGGAGGGAAATGAAAAGCATTAACCCCTCTTTTCCAACTAAGCAGGTTTCAGAACTGAAAGAGAAGTAGTACAAGAAGCTCCCAAGGAAGAGACAAACGTTTCAGTATTGCACTTGTCGCAAGGCTACGAATCCAAACGGCTTCTGTTGTATCCCAGGAACAGAGGAGCGGAACAAGCACAGCACCCACTTTTTTTGTTAAATACCTACTTCTGGAAAAGGCCTGTTCACATGATCCCACTTCAGGAGCTTCAGATAGGCCTGATTTTGTACAGCAGTGAAGGACAAGGTGGAGGCTCCACCAGTAGCACCATCATTAGAGTGGGGGGGCAACATTTCACATCCCAGCTTTGCAAGATCATCCGCTGCTTCTTGTAACCACTTTGTGACAAGGTCTAAAGAATCTGGAGGAGCAACGGAAAAAAATCTCGTTAGGAAAATTCCCTCTCGAAATTAGGTTTTTCCACCAATAATTTCCAAACAATCCCATTAGTTACTATGACTAATACCCACGATATCAAGTGATGACATGCATTTCGTTATTTGCATCAAGCAGAACATCTAAAACAAAACCACACAGCTACAGGAAATCAGAGATGAGATGATGCTGGGTAATCATGCCCTACACTGTATAGAAATTAAACTGGACTCCAGTGCACTGAGTGCAGAACTATTGTTCAGGCAGTTTTTTTTCTAACCACAGTTTTGGGCCACAAGCTGTCATTTACCATATGAACTTATAAAAGTATCTGGGTTTTTTTTCATGTTCTACAAGCAAAGACACGCAGTTTACTAGGAGGTCAGAGGGGAAGAAAGAAAGGAACAAAGTCATACTTGGCTGTTTCTCAAGAAACTCCTGAAACTTCTTTCTTTCATATTCAGCAGACTGCTGCATTAATTTTGGCCTAATACTACTGACAGCGAAGTTTGCCATGTCCATTTTCATTAGGTCTAATACAGAGAAAATGGCTCTAAACAAACAAACAGAAAAAGTTATTCAAGGCTTCAGATGTTTCAGAGGTGCTGTTTACAAGATTTATTACAGGCTGCCTAAGGAAAGAGCAAAAACATGCATGGGAAACAGTAACAGAGTGCTTAACCATTTAAAAGCATGAGACAGAAAGCTTGAGCAAGCATGTACATGCATGCATGTGCCTCTTCCAAGTAGGAAAGAAATCTTGCTCTCCTGTAAAAAAAGCCTCCATGGAATTAACTTCACTAGCTCCATAGATTATATCTCCCAGGATGTGCAATGCTGTATCTTGAATATATCAAAAGCCATCTGGGTTTCCAAGCTTGCATGCTCTCTCTGTTGCCAGCCTAGAAAGCCAACCTCAGTGGGAAGTGAATAATCAGACCCAAGGGAAAAAAACAGAAAAGAAAAAACAAACACAAAAAAACCCCACCAAAGAACAACACCTTATTTTCAAAGCAACCTAATTCCTGCTGGCCATAATTCTGCCAAGTCAATCCTGAACTCTTGGAAGCTTTGCAAATTAGAAAACAGCAAGGTTAGTGAAACTTCTAACTATTGAGACCTTGAGCTGAGAACACAGTGACAGAGCACAAGCCCTGATGCTCCCAGATGTGGGTACAACACACTCCCTTTAGAACTGACAGGACTTTATACAGGGAGTGGGGTAAAGAGAGCTCAAACTGGGAGGAAAGGACAAACTGGTTGGAAACCAGTAGTACTCCTTTCCTATGCTCCTGTGGGCTTTTTTTCTCATTTTGCTGTTGATGTTTATTTTTGATACAAACTGGCTATTCACCTGCTGTCTTAAGGCTTATATGCCTTTGGCATTTAGGAAGATGTCCTTCACTGACATGCAGGAGCCAGACAAATACTCCAACTCACCAGAACAGAGATGGTCCTTGTTAATGACTCCTGGAGCATCTCTCCCCTTCACACCCACAGCCGTTTCCCTTTCCCTATCACTCTTTTTTTCCCTAGGAGCTGCAGGTTGCCCTGCTGGAACCCCACCCCCCCACTACTAAAACTATTTAAGGGACTGTGAACATGAGTAATAAACACCATTTCAGTACCTGAACAGAGGAACTATTTCATGAATATCATTCAGTTTCTTAATTTCTTCATCTCGAGCTGGAGCACAGAGAGTCCCCATCATCCCAATAACAAATTTGACCAACTTAGAAATGTCAAGGGCCCCGTTTTCTGCCTCCTGTTTTATCAAATCCAGATCAAGAACTTCCGTAATCTGGTTTCTCAGCCTAGTATGACCAGGCAACAAGAAAGACAGGAGATTCTGAAATGGAAGGTTTTTAACAGTGCATTAGTTCTACATATCAAAGAGCACAACAATTGAGACAACTTCTTATAGAATCACAGAATCACAGAATGGTTTGGGTTGAAGGGACCCTAAAGATCATTTGGTTCCAAGCCCCCTGCCATGGGCAGGGACACGTCCTACCAGACCAGGTTGCTTAATGCCCCATCCAACCTGGGCTTGGACACTTCAAGGGATGGGGCATATTCTTATTTAAATAAATTGCCCTTTAAAAGTAGAATTTCTCTTTTTTTTTTTTTTTAACCAACCACTCACCAGCTCCAGATGTTTCACCTTGTTCTGTGTGAAGCTACTAAGTGGTAAATACTCTATGGCACAGATCACATTTCAGACTATTGTGCTCAGTTTAATCAGCCCAGTGTTGGGGCATCCATTGATTCCGTAACTAGTATCACTGCCATAACATGAAGGAAGCTTGGAATTATGAAACTGGTATTACTTACCTTTTAATCATCTTACATGGGTTTGCATTTGGCTTTAAATTCAAATTTCTCCTCTGGGGCTGTACAACTTATATATGTTCACAGACAATGATACAGTAATGAAAAAGAACAAGAGAGTCTTCTATGAAAAGCCAAGCTTCAACCACTTTTCTCATTCATATCAATGCACTACTCAAATTCAATAATTTACCTTGGTATCACATCATCTTACCTCTTTAATTTCTCCCAGCAGTTTAATTGCATGATCATATGTTGGTGGATCTTCCTTTAACTGAGCTTCCAGACAATCCCAGAAAGCTTTATGCACAATATCTCTTACTTTCTTTTCCAAGCTGTGGGTAAACATGACCAGTTAACAAGAATGATACTTGCCTCTGCACCGCCTTACAAAGACAACCTGCAGCTCCCGAGGAAGAGCATGTAATAATATGAACATAATGTAATAATGAATATATGGTGATTAACAGAGAAGAGATCTGTCATTTTATGTTACTTGGAAAAGCAAGAAAAACTGGACACAGGATTTGGAGTGGCTTATGTCCTAATAAAGGGTTACACACAAAGGTGGCTACAAATTAAAGTACTTGAAAGTTTATCCTATGCTACATCTAAACTAGACAACTGGAAGAAAAAAAAAACCCACAAAAATTACAGTTTGTCTTCAAAAGACCAGTATTCATGTTCCTTTTAAAGGCCTCACTAAGTAAAGGCAGTTCTACCAGGTAAAATTCATTAGTATACCTAACAGAAATGAAGTAACTTCCCGAACACAAAAGCTTCTGTGGCTCAGCGCATAAATACTGCAACTACTGTGAGATAAGGGCCCAGATCAGTTTGTGTAAAAAAAAAAAAAAATAGACAAATTCCACTGCTTCAGTAGCAATTCCTAGTTCAAAACGCTGCAGTCAGACTGGGCTATGTGGGAGACTGCAGCCTCAGACTCCTGGGACAGGAAACCACAGCACCCTGGGATTTGTCCCACACATGCCCAAACAATTACTCCAAGAGGTTCCCCTTTCACGCTCACACATATATCTGGGCAGCACAACTGCACTTTATCACCTTCTTCTTACATTGTTTCCTACTCCCTACCAGGCACTGCCAGACAAGGTACCAGCCAGAGCCTTCACCAGATCCCCCAGAGCTGCCCTGCAGTTCTATAAATGCAAACTTTATCTGTAGATGTATACAGATATATTTTAATAGATATATCACGTAACAATCTTACCTGTGTTCTGGTAATTCAGCTGGTTTAATCTGGAAGTCTCCATTGACAACAATCTCGTGTGCCAAGGCCATGTTGGTGACTCCCTTGGCTGTTTCCATGAGCTCCTCTATGGACACAGGCCGAGGAGGACTGGCTGCAACATGAATTACACTGTCAGACAGTTCTCTACACAACCTGCAGAAAATAAAGTCTGCTACGACTTTTGGACCCTTTCCACCTTACTGACAGTACAGAGGGTCAAATGACAGTGTCATCTGAAGATTCTTTGCCTTTCCTTCCCTTCCTTTCGCATCTGGTGGATGACACAGGTCTGGAGTATTACAGAAAGCAAAGAAGTGAGTCCCAGCTGATATTCAGGGCTCAAAACTTGCTTCCAAGTTCTATCAAGCTCTTTTAAGAACCAAACCCAAGCAAAACCCCACACCCAAACCAGTACTTCTTTAGGATGGATTAATAGCATCTTATCATCCATACTGTGGGAAGAAATAATTAAAATTACCAGCATTTTCACCACACTATTTCCACAAGTATTGTGTAGATGTTGCAATTTCAATTTTACATTTTTTAAGGAAATTACTTCATCTTTAGAGCAGTCAGCAAACAAATCACAGAAGTGTTAAACAGTAACACACCAGTAGCTAATTATCCTCATTACTTCCAGTGCAACTGGCACTCCTCCAAACTCTTCCCCCAGAGGCCACCATCCAAGCAACAGAGGATGTCAAGACCTAATCCCAGCTCCAATGGCTAAGACCTCTTCCCCTGGCAGGCATTTGGGACTGACCAGGATGGACCAGCAGCTTCAAACTGGGCCCTGGGGCACATAAGTGAGTAGTAGGAGGAAGCAGCAAACATGAAAAAACAGGATGGTTTTCATTAGGAAGGAGATAAAAGTAGTGATTGACTATGGAAATCCAGAAAGTAGAAGGTAGACAATTCAAAAAACTTAATTTGCTTCTTGGATGTACTGGGAATTAGGGCTCCTAATAGTTCTGAGCTATACAACATCCTCCTGGGCCACCAGTGGCACTGTTGTAGTGCAGGAAGTGTCACAGCCCTAAAAACAGGTCAGCAGAAAGGCAGAGAAGGTGCCAAGGGTGTAGGTCCTGCTGATTTAGGGATCCTATCTCACTGAAGCCACCTAAAAGCACTGATTCTTTGTGCTGAAGGGTCCTCCCTGCTGTGCAGTGTCAGTGCACACAGTGTGTGTGTGAGCCTTGCAATGCCTTCCCAAAAGTTAGGAGAAGAACCACAGCTCTTCCCTGGTGCAGGTATTTGAGAAAAAGGAGAAAGCTAGATCCTTAGTGTCCTCAGGTGAGGCAGGCAGGAATGGCAAGGCTCACCCTGGCTCTTCCAGAAAACACCCTGTGGAGTGGAATGGAGGAAAGAGACACAGCAGAATTGCCCCCGTGGATCCATTCCTCTCCGTACATCATTCACCTCAATTACAGTCCAGGCGTAGGAGCAACACAGTAATCCCAAAATGAAAGAAATCAATCAGGGATCTTCATAGGCTGGGTTCACTGAGATATGTTTTAGGCAAACTATTATGACTGTCTCATTTGATAACCCATGCTGCTTTGACTTAGGTAATTACATAGAAAAGGTCTTTTAAAAGTAACTGTCCATCACTTGTCTGCACTCAGAGCTCTTCTGAGTATATGCAGTGTGGTTCCAATGTGCTGATTTTTCATTAATATCTTGCTCTTCTCCTGCAGCCCTCCTAAATCCTTCTTTCCTTCTGCTTGGAGCTTAATGCTACAGAGTGACTCTGGGAACACAGCAAGGATTGATATTCTGAGAAGAACCAGCAGACAGCAAAGTTCACAGCTGAATGAGAGTGCTCTTGTCCCACTGCCAAATGACTTCACTCCAGCAGTGGGTGCACTAAAAGCCAAGACTCTCATTTACCACAGAACACTCTCAAATCACATCATCTGCTCCCTTAAACAAGGGAAGGGCTTGAAACCAACTACTTCTTTGTGGTACAGTGCAGCGCAAGACTGTGCTATGCTTTTTTACTTTCACGTGTTCAGAGCCTCTCTCCACACATACATCCCATTTCCTATCAGGCAACCAGCAGGGCATAAGAACATAAACTCCCTCAGAACATCTCCTCTGTGCAACATGACACTAAACACAACACTAAACCTCATGTAATAATGAACTCCATTAAAAAATAAAAAGCATACAACAAACAAAATGTTACAGGCTGAGACACTCTCTACAGAAATTTAGAACGAGTTATCTGAGCACTTCTGCCTCTTTGAACTGAATCCCTGGAACCAGAAAACTTCCCCTTGGTTTCATCTATAGATGTTTCCAGGAATATTTGGAAGCCACATTGCATCCAGCTCCTCAATGTTAAAAGCAAAATACAAGGCAAAGTACACCTTAGGAAAAAGCTTAAAACACACAGTCCTGCTTGACACTGGAAGCAGTATTAGGACAAAATATACAACTTCCCATCCATAATGTGAGGGGGATGACAGGACATTCCTTTGTTGATAAGAGCCTTCCTCGCCTTGCAGTAGAAACAGAGGCTGCAACAATCCAGAAGGTTCAGCTGATAAGGCAAACAGCAGCAGCAGTAGCAGGAACACCCCTGGAGAGAGCTTTGCCCCTTCCATGAGCTCAAACACACCAGGGTATTTAAGATACATGGGGGTCATTATGCACAATTAAGTACTAAAGGAAAACGGGGAGAAAGGTGTTACAGTTTCAGAGCAAAGCATGAGGAGTCACGCTATATTTAACTGCAAGACAGTCGCACAGAAGGGTATGAAACATCAGGACTGCCTCCACCAAAAAACCATAGAATTCTTTTTTTTTAATTACTTTTCATGCAGCAGTTTTGCTTACACTTGGGTGTGTCATCTCTGTGTGAGCCTGGAGCGCTCTGCCGTATCCTTTTTCGAACAGACTGATCCGGGTTGTCCGAGTTCTCCTCCTGACCATCCTCCAAACCACTCAGCTTTTCTTCACTTGAGTGTAGCTTGTCAGGATTCTGAGACATTTTCAGTTGGTTCTTTACAAAAAAAGAAAAAAATTTGGAAAAGGGAATGAATAAGCACTTTATGACATGGCTGAGTGGGAAAACATCACCAGGAGTTCTCTTGATTAAGAAAAAAATTAAGAATGAAAGAATTCTTATAAGGAACTATATGATGTCATCCCTATAATGGTAGGAGACCTGGACCCAGTGACTCACTTGCCATTTCCCACAAAATGGAATGCTTTCAACACAGCTACCATTTATTAATCTGCATTCCTACCAAGTTCTCAAAAATCTGGAACTGCTCCCTTGCCATAAGGATACAGATGAGAGAGAAAAAGATATTTAGTTCTCTTTCTTAGCGTTGCTTCTGAGAGAGCAGTGAAATACACCTTCAGAACGGTATTACAAAGATGTTTTACAAAAAGATTATGTCAAATGAGATGTTTCCTCACTGCACAGCAATAAATCTTCCTCAACATAACGTACTCCTGAACCATGATCTACCCCAACTGCTCAGAACTTAAAAGCTTTCACTCTGAGCCATCCAAAAGCATTAAGAAGCAGGAAAAGGACTAGAGAGAAATCAATATAAAGTTCTATTCCCATATTTTCATTCTATGCAAGAGTCATGATTTATGCATAAAATTTCAGGGTTTTTTAATTAAGACAGTAAAGAATAGTTATAGTATTTAAAATATTAGTTTATTAGACATCATATTACATTATTTTTATTACAAAATATTTATATTACATAACAGTTACAGTGTATCCAAAGTTATTAAGAAGAAATTACCATAAGAAAAGCAAGTCTCACCACTTTCAGTGAAATCTTCACTGATTTCACACTCAGATTTCACTCTGAAGAATGCAATTTATACATCCACCATGAAAACTGTCATGAAGGAAGCTGCTGTTAAGACTTCAGTTTTACAGAAATCTGTTAGAGAGCGTATGATGTCTCTAACTCAATTAAATAGCCTGGATGTTCTGTGAAGTGGGAGCCAGAAAAAGCCTGCCTTTCAAAATAAAAGAAAGCTCCTGGAAAAAATTCCTCTTTCCCCTTAGTATCCCACCATCCCCACTTTCAAAATTTGAAAGAAACAAGCCCTGAGCAAGAGATACACCCTCCAGAGGCACCTCACAGCTACTCAGGAGAAAATACTTGCAGCACCAAAGAGGATGCAGCAGAAGCAAGCAACAGTGCAGAAATATAAAATGCAGCACTGAGACTTTTTTTATTTACATACAACAGCTGTAATAACCAACCCTGCTCCATCAGTGCTTAAACTGACTGCATCAGTGGGATTTTACAGGACAGCTGGAAAGCTCAGTAAGAAACAGTATGTAAGAAACAGTTTTGTTCCACAGCAATGACTCAGGATCATCATCTTGCTCGATGCATGAGAGACAACAGCATGCAACACTTGCCCACAGCACTGTGTGATTTCTATTTTAGAAAAGGAAACAGCACAAAAAGCATGGGATAAATCATACAGGAAAACCAAGGCCTCAGTACAGGTATTGTCAGAATCATACACAGGCCTACAGCTGGAACAGAGTCACTGATGTCCCTGCTCCAAATGCTTGACTGTGTCCCTCTTCACACACACTCAGACTGGGACAAGGAAGGGTTGATCACTGCACAGCTGCAGTCACATTGCCACCCTCTGAACCATGGCAGAGAGAGCCTCCAGCCGGTTGTAACTCCAGGCATCCCACCCAGCAAGGAACTGGGAAATCAGTGGGGAAACCAGTGACATGCTCCAGGAGAAGCGGGTCTCCCGTCTGGGAGACAGAAGGTCTGTTACTGCAAACACTCCACCAGCAAGAGGATGAGGAGCTCTGTTAATAAAGTTGTTCACAGAGAAGAGCATAGCAAAAAGTTGCAGTATAAAATAAACAACAGGATTGGTTAAACAAAGGAGGAAGGCCTGTTGTTGAATTTGGCTGGGATAAAAGCATTATCATAAAGGCTTCCACACTCATTCCACCAGACTAGACAGCCACTCTGCCTATCCGGCCTCTTCCACAAAGCATCCTCCTGAAGTCAAAATGTGAACCACAAAGATGACTCAACCAAGACACACTGAAGTCTTTAAAGCACATAACACTTCCTAGTGCCTCTCAGTCTCTCACTGCACTTTAGGCTCACCATGCTGAGAAAAGCAGGGAAATATTATAATGTACCTTACTTACAGAGGGGAAAGCGAGGTGTGAGTTAAGTTGCCTGAGGTCTCACAGAAGATAAATGACAGCGACAAGATGACAATCAGTCTCATGACTGCTACTCCCGGCTTTGCCCACCAGGCCATCATTCCTACCATGCAGACTACATCCCATAAAATGGCAGCTCAAGAGCTACAGCCTCAAACCCAAAAGTTTCATTTAATTACCATTTGTTTAAGAAAAAGTCCTATTTCAGCTGTGGAAGGCAGGTACAAGAACTCCTGGGCCATTCTACCAAATGATTGTTCAGCAGATGAGTTAAACAGGCACACTTGTTGGTTTAGTTGTTTAGTTTGCAGCAGTCTACTCTTTTCTGCTGGATTACTGCTATTATTTGCCAGAACACGTCTAGAACATATCCTCTTTCCACTGGGTAAATAAGCTTGACAATACCTCTTCCAGAAGCACAATCATCATCTTTCCTTTCACAGAAACAATTCTGCCTCTTAATGGAGCAAAGTCCACTTCTTGGCACTTTCATTTATTTTTAATAAAAACAGAAACGCAGGAGAAAAACCCAACAGATTAAAACTTAAACAAAATATTTTTCCACCGGCTCTTTTCACTAAGGGTCCTCAAACCATCTGACGCGCACCAGCGCTAAACAAATTTCACTGTGCATCCCTGGAGCACACCTTTGATCAAGGCTGACGCGGCTCCTCCTCGCCTCCAGCGCTGCCCCACTGCTCTGTACGAGACAGCACTTGACAGCTGCCCTAACCCTGAGGGCTGCCTTGCGTCAGGCTTCATTCCAGCGCTGAGCTCTCTCTCTGCCCTTCCCTCTGCCCACCTGCCACACCGCAGCCGACTTCTCCCTTGCGACCCACGAAAAGGCGAGCTGCAGCCCCGTCCCCCTTTCCAGATGACAAGGGCCGCTTGTGGAATTCCGCAGTTTTCCCTCCGCAGCCCGCTCCGTGCGAGGCCCTCCCCGGTCCCTCCCAGCGCCATGCCCGCGGGAGCACACACGGGGGGCCGTCCCCATCCCACCCCGCCCGGCGGCGGCAGCGCCCGCAGCCCCGGCCCGGGCACCGCTCTTCCCGGCGCCGCTGCCGAGGCTCATCAGTGGGCCACGGGGGAAAAGGAGCCCGGGGCGGGCTGTGGGGTGCACAGGGAGCGCGGGGATGCCGCTGCCGAGCTCACCCGGCCGAGCTCACCCCGCAGCCCTGCCCGGCCGGGCCCGGGGCGGCCGCG
>VZRE01005237.1:12974-65199 GCA_013396775.1 Cephalopterus ornatus | reverse complement strand
GCCGCAGCCCCAGCGCAGGGCGGGCCGCGGCGGCTCCGGGGCGGGGCGAGGGGCCCCCGCGCCGGCAACGGGGGGTTTTCCCTCCGGGAAGGGGGAAGGAAGGGGTCTGCTCCGCGCTGAGGGAGCACCGAGAGCCCTTCGGGGCTCCCGGCGGCTCTGGGGCGAGGGAGGTCCCGACCCCAAACAGAGCAAGGGCTGCACCCCAATGATCTCCGCCCGGGCTCTACAGAATCTTAGAATCAACGAGGTTGGGAAAGACCTTTGAGATCGCCGAGTCCGACCTTTGACTTAACACCACCTCGCCTGCTAGACCATGGCACTCAGTGCCACATCCAGTCTGTAAAATACCTCCAGGGACGGTGACTCCAGCACCTCCCTGGGCAGCCCATTCCAATGCCCACTCTCTCTGTAAAGAACTTCTTCCTAATGTCTACTGTAAACCTCCTCTGGCGCAGTTTAAGACGTGCCCTCTTATCCTACTGCTGGTTGCCTGGGAGAAGAGACTGACGCCCACCCGGCTACACCCTCCTGTCAGGGAGTTAAAGAGAGTGATGAGGTCTCCTCCGAGCCTCCTCCAGGTTAAACAATCCCAGGTCCTTCAGCTGCTCCTCATAGGACTTGTGCTCTAACACAGAGGGATAGAGAGATGTATGACTGCTCCAAACACACTGTACCGATTCAGATTAAACCCACCCAGCAAGCAGGGAAAGCAGCCATGGCTTGTCCCTGCCGTCCTTAAGACACCTCATCCAGCTCACAGCAGTTCCCTCCCAAGTGAAATCTTAGGTACTTTAGAGGAGCTGTACCATCCCAAGCAGAGGAAAGGCTATGCTAACCCTGACTCGTGCCCACTGGTGAACATTCCTGCCCTGTTCCTCCCTGCAGACTGCTTTTCTGTACCCTGAAAGCAAACTCGGCAGCAGAGCCAGCCCAGTGACTCACAGGGCAGGATCTGTAATTCAGAACTCTCACTGCAGCAGGCAGTGCCCACAGGCAGGAACTCATTTTCAAGATAGAAATCTCATCCTCTTAACCATGATGTTACATCAGGCAGGAGTTAGAAAGGGAATATGCTTCTGCTGAAGAGGGAACCAATGCAGCACCATAAGTAACTTATTTTAACATATTTTTCCTAAGAACAAGGAACTGCCTTTCCACCCCCACATTTTAAAGTGTGAGTTAAACCAACTTTTCTGAGGAAGTGCATTTATAATAAAAAGCTTTCAGTTAAAACTAAGAACCACAAAATATAACTACTAAAAAAGGTTATACCTGCCCCCCCCATTAGAACTGGATATTTTTTAGAAGTCCTTCCTAACTGACTAGAATAAGCTTTTCACACATTTGCTGCCCATCAGGACACAGTAACACACTGTCCTATTGCATACCAAGCCCTCAGCTCTGTTTCACAGAAAGCATTTGGGCCACTGGCACCAGACACCACTAATGACTGAAGAGTTACTTAGGGAGACATTACATGTAGGGCTGTGTTTTTAAAAATCAGATCACACTATGTGTTTGTAAAAGTTATTACTACCTTGTTGTCATAATTAAGCTAGATTTTGTTCCCACACAGAAGAAAACAAAAAAGGAACAAAATTTGTTATTTCTTTCAACAGCAGCTGTAATGAAGTTTGGCTGATATCATCCCAAAGATAACCCCACAAAGCCAAAATTAAAGCTCTAATCATGCTCTATATCTGCCTGCAGTTGCCTCTGTTGCAAAGCTTGGGATTTCCACCACAGACCAGACACAGATAAAATATACAGCCACGAGACAAGCCAAAGGCCTTTCCTTCGCTCCAGCTCTTTTCTAATTACAGCTGGTGCCATCAATAAGAGTTACAGTCAGAGCAAAACACTGCAGGGATGAAGATAACGAGCCATAAACAGTACATCCTGTGGCAACCAAAGCCAGACTGATTTAAAAATCCAGAGTATCTTTACCATCCCAGGAGAGTCAATTCCTCAATATGGTGCCATTTTAGCTTAAAACAGCACAGTAATTTGTCATACACGAACACAGTGTAGTTAGCTGGCAAGCTTGAAGGAGAGCTGTGGAACATCAAGCAGGAGATGTTATTCAGCTCTGTCCATTACACAGCAAGTCAAAGATCAATGCTACATGTCAGTTACATCAAGCAAGGCAAATTAGAAAAAAAATGTTCAGCATAAGATTCAGTGCTGGGGTAAAAGGTGGCAGAGCCATCTCATTCATGCTGTCTTCCATCTCAGGAGTTTTGATATTTGAATAGAGGGAGTGGCTTTAGGTGAGGAAAAGGAAGGATCATTTTGGCCCTATAGCAATTAAGAATGAGAAAAGCTAAATTATAAATGAAGGCTACTTTTGTACTGTGGGCTTTGGTAATAACTGAATAAATTCCATCCCTTTCCACAAAATAATTTTATTAGGCACAATACATGAATACAAACATTTACAAATATATTAGTGTTTTCAGTGCTAGAGTATACAAAGTAATCTATAGTTAAAGTCTCACACACACATATTAGTAACTCTGTCTCCAAAATACTGCATAAAAATACTTGGATTACTACTATGAAACTGATCTAGCAGTCTCTTTCTCTCTTTGTCAGAGAGCTTTGAGTCTTCATCAATAGCTTTCAACAGGGACAATAGCTCATCTTTTGTGGTCTTCTCCGTACTGGAGCGATACTCCCTTTCATCAAGTTTTTGGCAAAAGGTATAGCCTAAAAGGAAACAAGAGACATTCAGAGAGTTAACACCACACTCAGCCACCCTTGAGATTCCACAGACCCATCCTCCTTTGGAGTTAAAATTAGTCATGGTTACAGCAAGTCTTTTTGCATCACCTCTTTCTCATTTGGGTGCATGACAAGATTAAAGAGCTCAGTTTGAACTGTTACCTGTTATCTTACTGGGATCCTGGCCTTTCTGCAAAGCCAGCAGTTTATTGCTGACCATCTTATGCAGTGTCCCTGGGATCTTGAAGAGAAAGAGAAGACAGTGCAGCTTAGAAAAGGCAATTCTGCATAGGCAGACAAGATTAGCCAAAACCTGGTCATTTTCTAGCCCTTACCTTTAACACATCTCTTTGGTTGTCCACAAGGAACAAGATCAGGAGGTCAGTTTTCCCTCTGGATAAGTTTTTATTGTTGATAATAGCTTTAGAGAATGTTCTTTTCACAACCATCCTGTTGTCACTCTAAAGAACAAAGTGAATTGAGGATGAAAAGAGGAGAGTTAGTGTGTGGCCCCGCCCCATTGTTCTTCCAGAATCATTGCTCTTCCTGTGGTCATATATTTAAGCTACAAATGTGTTTTCCAACCAGTATCTGTGACCTCTAGATTTCAATAAGTCTAAAGCATCTGTTAAGTACACACTTACCTCCTTCTGTAGTTTGAGCTCAGAATTGTGTGCTGCAACAGCCATGAAGTACAACAGTCTCCTGAACTCCTCCCTGACTTGGCTGTCTAGAAGTTTCAAATACAGTTGAACAGCTTCTAAAGATTGCTCCATCTTCCCATTCACTGGGGAGAGATAAGGGTACCTATTGCCATATTTATTTAAACAAATGTTGCAATAAAACACCTAAATTAGCCACTGAAGAGACGTTCATCTCTCTGCGCAGAACTGGTCAAACTAAGCAATTAATTCTCACAAACACTTCTCACAGGTCGATGAGAGCTGCTTGCAGACAGTCTGAGAACATCCCACATACAGGCTTTCAGGCTGATTTTTAAGTAAGCTCACTTGCAATTAAGTTCAATTAAAGTTCAGCCATCTTGAATGGGATGTGAAACATTGCAAAGAGAAAAGGGTTCTGTTAAAGAAATGAATGACCTCTTGTTGTGGAAATAAAGATCTCCCAAAAAATGAGCAATATGTTCTTGATACACGGGATAGTTTGAGGAATTAATTGCAAACCACTTTGTAGAGCTTGGCTAAGTTTTAATTTGCCTTACTATGCAGAATAGCCATTTCAGATGTG
Source organism: Cephalopterus ornatus (assembly GCA_013396775.1). Taxonomy (NCBI): domain Eukaryota; kingdom Metazoa; phylum Chordata; class Aves; order Passeriformes; family Cotingidae; genus Cephalopterus; species Cephalopterus ornatus. The sequence continues at coordinate 61,227 of VZRE01005237.1, read as the reverse complement.
TGAATTATTTAAATGAACTAGGTTGTACTAATATCCTCCCTTTATCATGTACGGAGGAGGAATGGGATATAAATGCAAACTATTCCCACCAACAAGACAAACTATTCCCATGGAAGAAGAAATAGTATGAAAAATATGGAGAACAGGGATGAGATGTTAATTGATGACTAAAACATCAAAAGCTTTCTAAAATGTTGTCTAAGCAAAATGTAAGAAGCATTTCTGTGTAAAAAAAAAAAAGGGGAAAGTTGTGAATGGGGTACAAAGCATCTATACAGCTTTCAGTTTAGCTCCTATAGCATAAATATTTAATATTAGGGCATATTTATGCTTCATTTCCCATGGATATTTAAATTCCATGGGTACCAATTGCTACCAAATTATAGTGCTCCATTTTCACAGCCATTCTACACAGACCTGATCAAAGATTACAGAACTGCATCAAGTCAGGACCAAAATCTCAAAGCACAGTCTTTATGGCTAGAAGTTAAAAAAGAAAAAAAAAAAAAAAGAAATACTTGCAGAAGTCAATATTTAATCTTGGCTGCTCAAGTAAACACTCAGTTTCTCAATACATAGCTCACATAAGCATTGGAATACAGCTTTATTTTACTTACCTAATAGTTCTGCAATTCCTAAATGGATTTCAGGTGCATGGCTCAACAGTGGCTCCTTTTTTTGGCTGTAGTATCTACCAATATTGTCAAACAGCAGCAGTTTCCATGTGTCTGCTTGATCCGGCTGATCAGGCAAGTTCCTGCTAATATCTACCACCATATGATCCGGAAGATATTCCAAGCAATCTATTCCTGCCGAGAGCCATTCGTCTGTCCTGGAAGACAGAGTGGTTTAGGTTTGTAGCATTGCCTACAGGTGCCTTTCAGAGCTGGTTGCTTTGCTTTCCACAGAAAGCAGGCAGACTGGTTTCTCAATCCCACTGAAAACTACATGTGTAAGTACTTAAATACATGAGGAATTCTCTCACACACAAGACACTGCCTGACACACTCAGGTGTATCATAGTCATATACCTCTTTGTTATGTATTTAATCAAGATGAAGAATTAGTAACCCATACAGGTAAACAGTCACAAGCAGTTAAATCTAAAGTCAGTGATGTCCTCTACTGTGAGATGAGGACATAATTATTCCTAGATAAACAGAAACATGAACCTTGGTCTGATTCAGACTGGTAGAAGTTTTTCAGATAACGTTTTTAACTCTATGCACAGTTTCAAGCTCAGCGTTCTTGGCTGTTTTAATATAGTAGGAGGAACTAAACTATTCCCTCAAAAGTAATGTTTTTAGGGAAAACTTTCGGGTTGGTAGTAAAAAGCTCTATTCTTCCCTCAATGCAGCAAAGAATTTCCCCTCTGAATACCACCATTGCATTCAAAAACCATTCCAGCGTTCAGCAGAGATTATCTCACTACTCTGGCTTAGAGCTAAGCAATTGTTATTTACCAGTTATTCCAGTTAAGTCCAACAGGGAGCAAAGTGCCTGCTCAGTCCTTCCTGCAGGACTGACACTACAACATTTCTACCCAAAGATCAGCTGTGCTTCGCACTCCCATGAAAGCAGAAAGTTTTTCCAAGCTGCAGAGGAGAGCCGTGAATACTCACTGTGAGTCACTGAAAGCTTTGAGAATCTCTCTGTCTAGGTAGTTGCTTGTGATGACGTACCCAGCTCCCTTCCTTGGCTGGGGGAGCTGAGGTCTGATCTCTTGGTGCTCCAGCAGAGACTCCAGCAGGGGAAGGTCGACCAGCTGCAGCAGACGAGCAATTGTTTGTTCTTGCCACACTTCATTAATAACTGGGAAGGGTGGATACACAACGCACATGGAGACTCAGCAAGAAAAAGGACAACTCCCCTTCCTCCCATCAGGCCTAACCTACCAGCATAATTTTACTAAAACAGAGATTTACAGTGGCCCTTATCATCTTGAAGTGCCTTTTATCACCACAAAAGGCAAGAATTACCCATTTGTTTACTTAACTACAAGTGTGGGAGAACTGCTTTTTGGATAAGTTTGAAGTGCCTTATGTTCTTTGTGCTCTAATTTGCAAACAATCGTTGTTCTAGATAAGATATTAGGAAAAAAAAAGCGTAATAGTGACATTGTCCTTATCATAGCTTCCTAGGATGTTTCCCTAAGATGAAACCACAGTTTCTAGGATGCATTAGCATTTTTAACCAAGGGGAAAAAACACATTAGGTCATAGTTTAATCCGAAAGAGACGACATGAGGTGTCAAGAATGGTTTCACACAACACTGAAGGAGTGCTGGATGTGCAGAGAGACAGTTCAAAAGCCAGGGAGGAGTTCTAGCTGACAGCAGACTATTGGCCATGACTAAGTCAAGCACAGAAGTAGTGCAGGTAAGTGAATACTATGAAGGACATTCCTAACTCAAATCAAGCTCTATACACTGGATGTTCTTCTCCACAAAACTCATCATGATTTATTTCAACAAGAAATGATGGTTCTTGTCTAATAGAAAGGTAAAAAGCACATCTGCAACAAATATAACTTGCCTTTTCACGACACGCTGTTCAAAACAAAATCCTATGAGAGCCATTTTGTCTCCCTCTCCAATCTGACAGACCTAAGTCTTCCCAGTCCTACAGATTTACCTTCCTTCTCCCACAAACAAATGACTGACATTATCTGGCTTACCTCGACGGGACAAACTATCAGAGATGTTTACTTGAGGGGTATTTGCAGGCTTTAGACTCAGGTTTTCCCAAAGATCCTCCAAGTTTTCCGGTTTGACAGGAGTGGAGTGGAACAACATGCTCTTCTCGTGTCTGAGATTAAAAACAGTTTTTATATATATCTATATCCATACATATGGGTAACCAAACATATCATGCAACATATAGATATGGATAACTGTCTCAAGATTAAAAAGTGTTCTCTCCTATACAGATATTTACACTATCTTCCTCCTCTTCTCCCTTGCCTGACAATTCCTTTGTCCAAGTCATCCAGGAGAACATATGATACCTTAAAGAATTAATTGCATGTAAAAGTTGTTTGCACATTTCCTCCCTTGGAACTTGTCACAGTTGGCATCAGCAGGCTACTTCAATTACCACAGAGAAAGTTTAAGAGGATAAATGGTTAAGCAGGGGAAATTAATTTTCAAATCCCAAATAAAATTCCACCCCTCAAAACTTCCAGAGTTTTAAGACATTATCCATGATAGTGAAGTGAGGACAAAAATTTAGAGCTGTTCGTGAAAAACCAAGGAGGTGACTGCTCCATAGTTATGGGGCTTGTTCATGCCATCAGCTAACGGAAGCCTTCAGAAACCTGTCACCTGCTTCTGTGTATTGGCCAGTTCTTCTCACAACTGCTTGCACAGGCTGTGGAGTAGACAGAATTACTGCTCCAGCCATAAAATCACCATTCCTCCAAGCTTATCTATTTAATTCCACCTCTCAGGGTTGCTTTGGTTTAGGACACTGCAAAATCCTTCTGATGCCCACTGTCTTTACTACAGATGTGACAAGCTGCACGGATCAATGGATCTGTTCCTTTCACTAAATGAAGAAATGTAACCCAATGGATCTGTGCCCTGCCCAGAAGAAAAACACCTTCATTCAACACTAATAAAACATGAACGTTTAATGACTGTTTGTACAATATGTTCTAAGTCTACCTTAACAACTCCTGTCACAAAAATATTTTTAAATACCACACTTCATTGAAGCGTTTTTAATTTCTTACAAATTCTCCTCTTTCCAAATAAAGATTTGGGACAGTTTGATTTAGTATAGAGGGGAGAAGATGGACCAAGGAACTATTTTTATTCTGTTTCTATAATTTTTTATCAGGGTTGATGCATTCAAGTTCACATTTGCTACTCTCATTAACATGTCAGTCGCATAAAGTGGGTTTTTTCTAGGTCAATAATATTTGGAATTTTCAAAAGTGCATATTGCTAAAACTATTGTATTTAATACATCAGTGGAGCTGGTAAGAATATGCTGGAGTATGTGTAGAGATGAAGACTCAAAAATAGTTCAAGGGAACTTTTTTGGCAAAGTGGCATCTACATAGCATGTGCTCTGCTTTGTGAGCGTTTACTTAGTACCTGGATTTTCTCTGCCCACTCCTAAAGAGACAGCGAAACAAAACCTCACCACTGCACTTCCCTCTGGTTCTAGGATGGTGTGCAATAGCTTAACAACAAAACAGCCTGCCACCTAGGCTAGGAAGAAGTCATACATGCATAAAGAAATGGCTAAAAGAAAAGCTAGATTTGAAGTGTAGAGAAGCCAAGATGATGAAAGGAGAAAACAATTTTTCTTTAAAAGATGCATGGATTACTGGTTTATGCCAGAGCCAGATGAGCAGTGACTAAAGATTGCTCTGTAGCATTATCCTGTTTGATGCACCTGAATTCCAGTTGGTTATATGGGTTTAGATCACTATCAAAATGCACTTAATTTCTCCCCTCCTACCTCCCTCCCCCAAGGCAATGTGATAAGACAGAAAACCAGTAACTATGCAGGCTGAGTGATTTACTCTCTCCAAATTGCTGTTTCCTACCTGTCTTCCACCCACAAACATCTCATTTGTGTAGTATCTATTTTTTCCCCCCTCTAGGTCCTGTAATTGTACCGCAGTTTTCCCTTCTCTCCCCCACAACACTTCACATTTTCCTGTTGTAAAGAAATTCTTCTCTTCACACTCCATGTACTAACCTCTGTGGGGTACACTGCTGGTAGTCTTTGTCAAGTTCTGTTTGGTTTGAGGCATTTGTGAACCTGTAGAGGCTGCTGCTGCTGTCTTCAAACACAGACCGCTTGTCCTTCCCAAAGACCCTCGTTGAAACAGCCTCAAACACTTTGTAATCCATCAGCGCCTGGCACACGCGCACTACTTTAGCACGGGAAATATCCACATCCCCAAAATACTTGTTCTGTAGGAGATGGGCAAAGACAACATCCACAGCATCCGAGCCAATGAAACAGTCATGGTAGCACTTCAGGTTCTGGCGGCGCTTTTTCACTTCCACTTGAGTTTGAAGAGCACTGATAATGCTGCTCCAGACGTACGTCGCTCCAAAGGGCTTCTGCGCCAAGCTAAAGCCTGAGAACAGGGTCAACAAAGACTGAATTCATGCTGCAGCTAGAACAGAACAGCCCCCTTTTTCTGGCTCCTAGCTTTCATGAATCTCCTAAGGATTTAAAAATCTTTGAGACTTCCACTTTGGCTTGGGTCGCTCATGCATTAACACTTTGTTACTTCCTTAGTGGGTCTGTCTGCTGTGTGCTGCTGTCTCTCTCTCTCTGGTGGTTCCTCTGGCTACAGCAGCCTAAAGCTTTTCAACCACGAGTTCCTGTTTTCTTCAGCCTCTCTTTTTGGCACTGTCCTTTTGTGTGTCCCTATGTCACCTAATGGTGACCCTTGCAGAACCTACTCCTAGGCACACGTGTCCCACAGCCATGAACCGGCCGTATGTACTTGTAACTGCCCTGTTAGTTCCTCTGCTAACACTAACAGCTGGACAGGGAAGAGGGAAGCAGGGATGAAGAGACACACCAGAACCTTGTTTCCTGCAGGATTGTGCACACACACGAGCTACATAATATCAGTGCTTAGCACATCACTAGCAAGTTCAAGGATTCCCTTGAGACACCACTCACTGGACACTCGTCCCACCAAAAAACGTCCTGCCACCACAGCTCCCGCTGAGACCTCAGCTCTGTGTGCTCAGTGCCACTTCTTTGAGCCTTCCCTCCCCCAGTAAAGCCACTGAACTATTACTCATTTACCAGCCTGATTAGAGCAACATGCCAGCAGCCAACAGTTTGACCGGAGGCTACACTCAGCCTCCACAAGGACTTGAAAACACAAAGTTTACAGGTGGCATCTAACTGGGAAGGGCTGCAGCCACCAGAGAGACTGGAACTAGAAAACATGTATTTCAGTAAGTCAGATGAATAATTTGGTAAGAGAGGAAACAGAGGAAGAAGAGGCAAATCAAAAGCTGTAGGACAAAATATGGAATGAAGAGCTGGCAGCAATCCTACAGAAAGCCATCTGGGATTGTGACAGACCTCAAACCAAATGAATTAACAGTGCCATGCAGTGTTCGAAAAAAAACAACATGCAACTCCTTCTGGAACATATTACCATGAGCATTTTCCACAGAGATGCAGGAGGTGGTTTCTTTTTTTTTTTTTTCCCCTGTTCTGTTTAGTCTGAAGTGGTTTTACTTAGAGAATTGTATTCCAATTCGGGGCACTAGTGTTTCCAGCTGATCTCCATCTACCAGAAAGCCCAGAAATTAGCAAATTAGCACAGGGAGGCAGGAAGGTAGAGAGGCAGTAAAGACTGATGGAGAAGCAGAGAACACAATATAATTTGAACACACCAACACTTATAAAGGACAGCAACAGTTATCTTTCTCAAAAGACTAATGTCATGGGGAAGAAAAAGCTTTTTGGTGCACAGCATTGAGCCAGCCAAGGTAGAAATCTTCCAGAACCCGCAGTTCCCAAAGTTTTAAATGTACAAGACAGATAAGGCGCACGCACCTGCTGGTACTTTAACCTGATGACACCTTCAGGCAGGCAGAACAAACTCAACAGAACGCAGAATTCCCTTCCAACCCTACACCTGAACAGCCGACTAATCTCTCGGGAGGGAAAAAACCAGCCCAAGCCCGACACGACCAAACGCATACCAACGCTGGCTTTTGTTGCTAAAATAAATACCAACACGTACGACCTACAATAGTTTTACTACTAACCACGGCTTTATCGCCTCTTCCTTACACACACACGTAATACCGCAGAAGAGATCTGAGGCAGGTACAAAGCGTGGCGTCAAGGTTAAAAAGTTTCCACAAAGTTAAGGTGCTGAAGGCAGCAAAGAAAACCAAAAGCCATCTCCCAACGAGCGCCACCTGCTCCTAACCTCACCCCGCTCTCCGGGCGCGCAGCTGCCCCGCGTTCCCCTGCCACCCTCCCCGCCCGCAGCTCCGGGCTCTGCCGGGGCTCTCCCTGCCGCGGAGCTGCTCCGGTGCCGGCACATCCCGGACGGGGCCCCCGTGCGGAAGCGCCTCCCGGCTCCGGAGCGCGGCCAACTTTTGAACCTCCGGGAGCCGGGAAAGGCGCCGCACGGGGCTGCAGCCGGCGGGGCTCCGGCGCCTGGAGCGGGACGGCTCCAGCCCCCATCCCACAGCGGGGCAGCCCCATCCCGACCCGACCCGTCCCGTCCCGCCGCGCCCGGCTGCGGGCAGCCCACTACGCCCTCCCTTGCTCCCTGTTGTCCCCAGCCCCACGCCCCGCTCTGCCCGGCCGTACCCGGGGGCCTGGCGGCGGGGCTGTAGACGGCGCTGAGGTTCAGGGCCGCCGCTTTCTCCCGCACCGTGGCCATGGCGAGCGCCGTCCCCGCGGATGTGCCGCGTCGGGCGGGCCCGCGCCTCAGGGAGGGACCCGCGGGGGCGGAGCTGCCGCGCCCACGCCCGGGGGAGGTGCCCGAGCCCGGGGCACAAAAGGCGGCGACGGACCACCCCGACCCCCTCCCGGGCACTGCCCGGCCGTCCGCCAACGCGGTTTCGTTTCCTGGACATTCACAGGATCTCCGCAGTTGGAAGAGCCCTCTGCAGATCATCCAGTCCAACCCCCCTGCCAAGGCAGGGTCACTCGGAGCAGGTGACACAGGAACGCATCCAGGTCAGTTTTGAATGTCTCCGGAGACTCCACGACCCCCCTGGGCGGCCTGTTCCAGTGCTCTGGCATCCTCAGTGGAAAGAAGTTTTGCTTCCCGTTGAGGTAGAACTTCTTGTGTTTTAGTTTATGTCCCATTGCTCCTCGTCCTGTCACTGGGCACCACTGAAAAGAGCCTGGCACCATCCTCTCGGTACCTGTTTTTGGGATATTTACATGTATTGATGAGATCCCCTCTCAGTCTTCTCCAGACTAAATAGGCCCAGCTCCCACAGTCTCTTCTCATTAGGATGATGCTCCAGACCCCTCATCATCTTTTGTGGCCTCTGCTAGACCCTCTCCAGTAGCTCCTTGTCTTTCTTGCACTGAGAAGCCCAGAACTGGACACAGCTCTCCAAATAAGAACTGCAGGATCCATAGGCAGCGGCGGGAAGGGGGGAAATGTTGCATGGAGCTGGTGCTGCCCACTGTTCCCAGATGGGGGACTGCGCCCTCTGCCCTGACACACCGGCAGGAGCAGCCTGGCCCTTCCTACAGCACTGGGAACACCACTGGCATTCCTGGCAGCAGGATACATGTTCCTGGTGTGTGATCAGATGTTGGATTTCACAGACTGGGTCAGTTTGGAAGGGAACACAGTGGGTCATCTTGTCCAACCTGCTCAAAGAGGGTCATCCCAGCGCACATGGCACAGGATTGCGTCCAGATGGTTCTGGAATATCTCCAGTGAGGGAGACTCCACTGGGCAATCTATTGTAAAGAAGTTCTTCCTCATGTTCAGGTGAAGCTTCCTGTCATCAGTTTCTGCTCACTGCCTCTTGTCCTATTGCTTGGCATCACCGAGGAGAGCCTGGATCCATCCTTTAGATACTTATACATGTTAATGAGTCCCCTCTTGGTCAGCTCTTCTTAAGACTGAACACACCCAACTCCCTCAGCCTTTCCTCCAGTCCCCCAATCATCCTCATTGCCCTCTGCTGGACCTGTTCCAGGAGCTCCATGTCTCTCTCAATTTCTCTCTTAATTAATCTCTATTTACCCTGTTGTTTAAAAGCCCAAACCAGCCAGATCTAGTTCTGTGAGTTAACCTGAGCACAGGCCTTGTATGTGACCGTGGCTGAACAACTGAACACTGTCCTTGGCTGTCACCAGGACACATGGCCTGAACACCCACATACGGTTGAAGTTTTCCTCTGGTTGTCTTCTATGAGCTCTTTATTATAGCAACAGGCATTTCTCACCGCAATGAAATAATAAATTCACTTTCAGGGTAATAAAAGTTTTTTCCTGCTGTCTGCAGCAAACTGTTGAGAGATTCAACATCATTTTCTAAGTATGGATTATTTTGATAATTCATTCTTAACTCAGTGAAAGTGTATTAGAACAACATAAAATCAATCGTGTTCCAGACCGATTTCAAGAGGAACAAAGCCAAATCGATCTCCACGATATACAAACTCAGAAGTACATAATGCACATAAAAGACCAAATAATAAAGATGTTACAAGCGATGCGAAAATTCATTTGGAGTTATCAGATTATTGAACTGTTGGTGGCAGTTTTGCAAAACAAAATCCCCCGTGAAACTTCAGCCTGTCCCCCGACAAGTTCTGTGCAAGCAAGTGTAAATACAGGATGTCTGCCACCTCGGCAGCTCGGGCCAGCCTTCTTTTATCCTAATCTGTCACGCTTAAAGGTAGGGCATACAAATGAATAAACAATGCGCTTCGTTTGAAGCTGTGAAAAATTAGTGCAGGGAACTAGACGCCACAAGCTTGCAGCAGACAGACATTTCTTCATGTTTCGTTGCCTGAGCAATACAGTATTTGGGAGTTCTAGGAGCGGAAGTTCTTGTGCAGGTTTTCAGATAAGGAAGTCTTGAGTTTCTGGGCCCAGAGAAAAAGGAACCCATTCAAACCATAGCAAAATGCCAGCCTTTGAATATGAAAGTTCCTATTGTTTCTCAACAATAGGAAGTGACAAACAGAGACTTCTTTCTTGGGGGAAGAGGGGAAGATGTTAAAAAAGTTGTCTTGACTCAACAGGTGCCATTAAGAACCTAATAAAATAACACATAATGCACGCGTTAGTGGGGATTTCCAGGATACACTGTTTAATTATTCCCTACTTTTGTAGCAGTTTGATGCACTTTGTAGCAGTGTTTTGATGCACTGCCAAAATATAATTGAAAATCAGCGAATGCCAGAGTTCATTTTAATTTTTAAAAATAATTTATTTTAGCATACTTGTTGAAATAAAGTGATGGAGCAAATCATTCTGCAGTGGTTCACCTAATCAGGAGAGAATTTAAAACCACAAACGTTTTCAAATAGGAGGTGCACCAATCAGCTAAAAACAACATTACACCTTACACCAGAGAATGATTCGTCAAAATACTTCTGGTAGAGAGCAGAGTGAATCACAGCCAAGGCACTGTGAGCTGCTCACCAAGAAGTTTATAAGAATTTTTTCCTTTTGTATTTTATCCCTGTGGGATCAGCAGTCTGCCCTGGACTCCTGCCTCTGCTTCATGTTTTCCCATAGTGACCACAACCCTGACACACGTTTCTCCATGGGCAGATGGCAGGTTCTGGCTGCTCAGACAGCGGTTGTCAAACAATATCTGGTATCAAAGGATGCTGAAAGCTGGTATCTTTCGGTGTTTCTTAAAATAACATCATTATAAAATGCATTCCTGGATCACAGTTAAGACTTTTATGTAATTATTAATATATACATATTTAATTGATTTTTAAATATTTGTATGTAGTCACTTTAAATAATGCAGCCTGTTACAGCCAGTATGGTCTTAGCTGGTGTCATTCCTTAGACTGTGGTGGGAAGATCTCAGGGTGAATGTGCAGCTCTCTGTACCTGGTTTCCCCTTCCATGGCATGTTGCCCAAATTAACCTCCAGAAAGCTGAACACAGGATGCACAGAATGCCAATTACAAAGACATAATTAATATAACAGTGGCATTCCTACATGCACATGGAACAATAAGTCTCCTCCAAAAGCAGTTCCTCTGAAAAATACAGAACTACATACAGAGACAGGTGGTACTGTAGGCAAATATACCCAAGACCTGGTCTGTGGGGTGTAATCTGCAAATGAGACTGCAAACAGTGCCAGAGATGGAAGTGATAAGATACACACAGCTTTGCTGTTGGCTCTCTATCTATTAATGTTGTGTGAAGTTGCACAGAACAACAATTTTGTCATACAGTTAGGGTGACTAAAAATGTATTTTTAACAAATTATGCAACCAGGTCTTAATTTGTACAATTATGTCAGATTCTTTGCAGCTGTCATAAAGAACTTTTATACCAAGGAACAGCAAGATAAAAATCTATTTTAATTTATTTCCAGGTTGTATTTCTAGACGAAATACTCCTATCACCGACAAAAGGATCAAGGGAGTGGCTACATTTTGGAGAACTTAAAAATTTCAGTTTTCAAGAATTTCTGAGTCTCATGTAAGAACTGAGGGTCTAATTATAAGCACAGATAGCACTGAAATTCAACAGCCACACTTTCAGGCATGTCTGCTGCTCGGGAGCTGATTAACATACTGATGTCAATTTAGTGTTTGCTCAAGGATAAAGATGATGATAAAGACCCACATTCAGGTCTTCTCTGATCATGGGGAGAGAGAAAGCAAAATGGAAATGTGTTCCTCACAAAGTGAGGAATGAGGCACACCTTTATGCAAAGTGCTGTCTAGCTTTTTCCATAATGAACTTGGAAGCTGGACAGCCAACCAGCGTTTGGATGTGAGAGCACCTCTAATTTCCAGGTATTCTGGGCACGAATGAAGGAGATATAATTGCATACAAAACCTTACAAAGTAAAAACATGAATGTGTGATTAAGTATTTCACTATCACTATCAAAAAGAGAAAAGCTTGGGGCATATTAATAGAAAATATGGGGTGCTGCTTTTTTATCGACAGCAGGTCAATGCTTGGTTAAGTGATTGGGAAATGTTATCTGTTGTTGAAAGAAATACAGGAAAAAGTTTAAAATTTTTAAAAAAAACTTAAAGGACCCCATACCTGGAACATAAGATGTTCTAAAACCAAGCAGTGTTTAAAGTTCCAATTATTATTCAAATGTTAAGTGCCAAAAATAGATATTGATTTCTCACTGAAAACTGACTATGAAATAAAAGAGGATTCTTGCAGAAAAATACTATCCAATTTCTTATTTTCAATAGAATTTAGATCCCACTTTTCCTAATGGTTAGCACAGAACTCTGCATTTCAAATGCTGATCTTACATCTCACACGTCTGAAGGCTCTCTCTCCTATACCAAACTTTTTTCTTCGGATTTCAAATGTCTTTCCATCAGCTTTAAAGATTAAGTACATGTCAACACAGCTTAAATGTATACATACATAATACTTTATTGCCATAATCACAAGGATCTCTTGAACCCAACCTTTGTGGCTGTTTCTGAAAAAGCACAGCCATTAATAATTACCATAAAAATTCAGAAAAATATTCCAGTTATTTAGAACAGTTACTCTTCTGTTTTTTTCCCCACTTAAGTATCAACAATGCCTGTATTCTCTACAGTGGTGAAGTTGATGAAAGGAGAACATTTTAAACAGTAACCCTTAAAATGTTGCTCCATTCCATTCACAAATGTAGAGACAAAGTTCAACATATGTCATGCTGTCACACAGAGATACTCATGTAAGGGAAAAGAACAGCTTCAGTTACAGAAATCGCTATTTTTTTTAGGTCGCAATTATCATGACATTATGAAATCTCCTCTCTTTCATTCCTTGAAGATACAAGTCCAACGGGTTGGTTTTTAATACTCAAATGGACCTATAAAAATTGGAAAACTCTCTTCCCTCTCTATTAATCTCAAATTCAAGAAAACGAACAGCTTTTCATCAATATTGGATTGCAAAGGGCCGTTTGATATACTGGACAGAGGTGAAGGCAGATGAAAGAACTCCTGCAGTGAATCTCCCTTTAATTACTACGGAACATGTTCTGCCACTGTAGTTCAGAGCACAGGGATTGCTCAGGGCTGAACTCCACCGGCTGGAGAGGACGGACACTCTCCTTTACTATACAGAGCAGGTTATCCACAAATTCACTCTGCTTAGTCCCACATTCCTATCTGAATTAAAAAAGACCATGTAGTAGTAGGTTCTGTGGGATGCAGTGATGCCATCCAGCAACTTTCAACCCAGAGCAAACTCAGCCTCTGCCCCACCGTGGAGAGGCCACTTGCAGGGGCTCTCTGGCTTGGCACGAGCACGATTTACTCCCCAAGTGCAACTCCTGCATATTTGACACTGAAGTGAAATCTGTAAGGATTCCACCCTGGCATTTTGGAACAATAAACAAGTTCCCAGGACAGAAGCTTCTGGGCAACTGACTGCGAGTCGACAAAGGGCGCATTGTTCAGGCGCGCAATCCTTCCATTCCCGGGCTGGAATACCAATGTGACTGCGGGACCAAGTCAGGCAGGACAGTGGCAAGGGAAGGGCAGGGAGGAGCCTGTGCTGGTGCACAGTGACCCCCGGTGGAATGCGCTGCACTCCGAGGAGGAGTCCACACACAGCGGCTGGAAAAGGAGCAGGTTGTGGGCGGGATTACCCGAGATGGTTTGTGGTAAGGAAATGGCAGTGTACAGGGGGCAAAGGCTATTAGTGAGGTCACCAAAACCACCAGTAGTGATGTCACGAGCCTCTGCTCCTCAGTCTTAATAAAGATAACAGGATTTTGCCTTAAATGGATTTTTCAACTTTTCCCTCTTGAGGAAGTTTTTCTGGGATCTCCAAGCAGGATTATATACTCTATCCAGAGACTGACTACACCATGAGATAGCACGGTCACTGTTTGGATAACAACTCCTCACAGAACAGTAAAGACTCACGGGCATCTACACGCCACAAACCTGTTCAACCAGAATGGGCAAGTGCAATCAGACACGTTGAATAATTGAAATGTTGGAAGTCACTCTCTGCCCCACTGGGAGTTACCAATTCTCAGGTGAGCTGTGGTTACTGACCCAATGTGAACTCCTGTACACTGCACCACAAACTCAAATGCACTAATTTGTTTTACTGTGAAAGGGGCTCTAGGTAAAGCCACAAAAAATTAGGAAAGCAGCTCTCACCAGTTTACAGAATTGTGGAGGACCAGCTGAATGAGCAGTGACGTCCACCTGAGGCATGGTGAGGTTCTAACTTATCTATCACGGATAAGTTCCACATTCCTACTCCCCAGGTGAGCAATCACCGGTGGCACCAGCTTAATGGGATAGAATCACAGAATATTCTGAGTTGGAAGGGACCCACAAGGATCTTCCAGTCCAACTTGTAAGTGAATGGCCCTTACAGGGATCAAACCCATGGCCTCGGCATTATTCACACAGTGCTCTAACCAACCGTGCTGATCTCAGGGTAGGGGAGGAAAATGAGAAATCTAAATGGATTTGCCGAGCAAAACTGAATCCCTGATTTTGACCATTTGGTTTGACTTCTTTAGAAAATGGCTACATACCATTTATGTTCTAGAGAAGAGAATCAGGCTTATTGTTTATGCATGTTAGAAGCAGGAATTTGTAATTTACCTTTTATATTATTGTGCAATGTGCTGGGGCCATCAAACTCAATTACATTACATCTTGCTGAGCCCACAGTTTAGAATAGGAAAATAGCCCTGGAAGCATCCCACAGAGAGCTTTATTATCCCACTAAAAGTCAAAGGGAACTTGCAGAGCATCTGCCAAAAAGAAAGTAATAATCCCTGGACAAGCATTTCTCATTACCTGGTTAGTGAGGGGTTTTTTTATGCCAGTTGGTTCCAGATTTGCAACACTTGGATTCTCTCGGAACACGTGAGCATTCTCTTCAACTCCTTTAGTACAAAGTCCATTGACTGTGGTCAAACCACCTCTCTGGCTGTTTAAACAAAGTTGCTGGACGTTGCACTGAAACAAAGAAGTTCCCTTACTGTCTTCCATTATGAAAGCTGTAGGGATAGGGATTTCTGCTTTCTGACCACCAACAAAAATCTGGGAGCTTTCAGAAACCACCAAAGCTGCTTTATTTAGAAAAGAGCTTTATATCCTTATACTCCCAGTACTTTGAATGACTTGCCCATTTGACCTAACCTCATGATAAAACATTGATGCTTCAGCTTTTATTCAATTATCATATCATTTACCTTCTGTTGTCCCAGCAAAAATATCTGACACATAAATAATGCATAGACAAGTCACAACAGCAGCCACCATGGTTAGAGAAGAAAGGATGATGGAAAACAACACAATTTTACTTAAAAGGTCTTGCCCTGGAAGTCTGAGAAGGGTACAGCATGTACTTCCAGTGATAGAGTTTAAGATTTCAAGTAACACATGTAGAATAAAAAGAGACTTCATTTATTCATAATTTGAGCCAAAAGTACCCAGAAGAAATCAATCACAGCATTTTAAATTGAATTTTTAAAACTAAGTATTAGTGACTGGATCTAAGAGTGGCCACTACCATCTATAATCTTTTATCATACACACAGAATCAGATGCGCAATTAAAATTCTCCTGCGTGTAAACATCCCAGTGTGTCTAAAAGATGACAATTACTCTGATTTTGAAGCTGTTACACAAACTGTATGATAAGTAGCTAGCACGTTCCATTAGTTCCATAGTTGCAGCATTTAAAGTTAATACACTGGATGGAAGTTTTGCAGCTCGGTTACTGCTGACTTCATTGCTCACACATTTGCATTACTCCTGTTCACTCACTGAATGCCCCTCCTCTAATGGCTGTTTCAGGGTATGCTCACTTCCCAAATTCTTCTTTTCCAATGTCCTCCCACATCTGACCCACGTTTCTTCCAACTTCCCACCCCTCTTCTCCCTTAGATTCCTCCTCGTCCAAACCATCACATACACGTGAGCCCTCCCATATTATTCCCAGTCTTTTTCCCCTAAAATGAAGGGCCTTAACTGCTCCTTCAGTCCTGCTCGTGGGCTCTGCTGTTACTGCTGATTCCCTTTGGGCATCACATAGCTAAAAACCCCAACAAACCCAACCAAAACTAAACACACACACACAAAAGAAAATGCCCAGTGGAACTTTTAAAAGCAGAAACCTAAGACATACCCATTGCAAAAGAGGTACAATACAGCCCCGAAATTTTGTTTGCTGTTCTCCCTGACTCATCATTTACTTTTCTCCTTTATAAACACCTTATTCTCTGTATTTAGTGCTGTATTCTCGTGAGAGATCAAATTAAAAGAATTTTAAGACAGGTTTCTGTACTTCAGTTTCTGGAAATGAAACAAAAGATTTGTTGGTTATCTATGGGAGAGGCAAATGCCTAATGCAAATCAAGTAATTTTGATTGCCCAAGATACTTATTCACAAATTGCTGATAGCAGGAGCTGATGCTCTCTTTTAAAAAGCTGTGTACATTCAGCTTCTTGCCTTACTTTTACTTTAAAAAAAAACCCCAAACCAACAACAACCCTTCATAAAATTATAACATTTCCGGAATGCAATATCAAAATCTTCAGCTTCCACACTGCAACAAGACATTTTCTGCCTACTTGCTTCCCAAAGTGGTTTTTTTTGGAGAAAACAACAATCAACTTCACGGGCAAATGACTCACTTTATACTCATCTTGGTTTGGGAAGCAGCTTATACAGAGAGCCATTAAAAAAAAAATATTCCAGCCCTTCAGATACTCCTTTTTTTCCAACTATGGATCTTATGGACAATATCCACAGCACAGGATTCAGCCCTCTCTCTGTCTGAAGGAAAAACAGTCCTAAGTCTATCCGGAGTAACTCATTGTAATTTGTGGGGGGAAAAAACCCACAAAACACTCTGGAGTATCATTTCTTCCCATAGGTGCACAGAGATGATATTCTAGTTTAGCAAGAAATAGAACAAGTGAAAATACTGTAGGTAAAAAGCACCTGAATCACAGCAGTATTCTCTCTCTCACCCCGACTGTCTGGCTCCTCACTCATCACAGCAGTTTAAGACCTGGCAGATACACTGAGAAAATTAATTCAGAACATTTAGAACCCAAAACTGTAAAAATCCCAGATCAACCAGACATGCTCAATTCATGCAATATAGTGGAGAAACAACCCCAAACCCTAGAACTGTATTTCTCCATACTGCAATCAGAAAATGTAGTCTAAATTGCCAATTTGTTTCCAACAATCTAACTTTTCAAGACTTGATATTATAACAATAAATGACTAAGCATTATAAGGTTTTTGTTTAAAAAGTGTTTTCACTTTAATGGGTTTAGTTAATAACATCATGAATGGTACAAAACTGTCCTTTTTCACATTTCCATACATTGTATTATGGACCACCTGAAAATCTGGACTAAGAATGCATAAAGTGTCTCTTAATTAGCCCTAGCTTCATTTTTGCCATATGTAGAGCAGATATGCAGAAAAACATGCATTTATTACCAATGACATGTTAATATTAGCTTAAACAATAAAATATGGCAGGATGTGCATTGTGTAATGCACAGGTATGTAAATAGGGTAAAAGAGAGACCAAATGTCAAGTGCTGTCAACGAAATAAGAAATGGTTGCTGACACACTGACATTTTGTGACCATAGTATTAGCTCTTCTGTTTTAAAATTGTTTTAAATAGTAGTAAATATTTAAATAATATTTAAAATATATTTCCTATGGAAATCATTTACTTGGAAGACAGCCTGTAAGATCTGACTTTTTAAAAAGAAGTATTTCATTTCGACAATATATCAATACAATACATGCCACAGAACTTCAGAGATCCTAAAGTCCTTAGCTGTTTGCAGAAACAATTCCTCAGTCCAATTTTGCCTCGGATTTTTTTGCTAGGAAAGCTTTGGAAGTAGCATCTCAAAGAAAACCTACCTTTAAGAGAAATACTGTACTTGAATAAAACCAAATGTAGAATGGGATGCCACACTAAAAGCAAGTGAAATTAAAAACCAAATAATAGATTATGCAATTAAGTTCATTCCTGTTTTGCTAATTCATAGTCTAAGGAGGGCTTTGTTCCTTCCTAGTGCATCTTCTCTTGCAGTCAAATGAGTGCTCAATTTCCACTGCCAGATGTTAAGGGATGAAGACCTCACTGTTACTTCAAGGGAAAAAGAATTGAAGTGTGGGTGCAGAATTAATTACCTAAAACGCAACAAAACAGAGCAAAGTATTTGTGCAAAAAAAGTAATTTGTACATTGACTTTTTTCCTAAGTTTGCTTCAGTATAAAAAAACCTCTTCAATCCCACTAACGAAGCTTTATTTTGATTTATGACCCTTCACCGCACTCTAGGAGTTCCATGTTTTTACTTATTCTAATTTGGTAAATTAATAATTCAGCCACCATTTTTGCAGCCCAAGACAAAGATGGAAGCTCTGCTATATTAATCTTTAATAGACTGGGGTAGTTGCTTTTATTCAAGACAGGTTTTTTTCCTGTCTTCTGCAGGCACAGTGCTTGTTTAAGTGGCCTTGGGAATAAAACAGCCAAAAATAAGCCAGGTCACCTTCTGTGGCAGTGCAGAGCATCCTGGCCCCCTTTTTCTTTGTTTTTCTTTGAAGTGTTGCTAAAATTGCCTTTTTTTTTAAATAGGGAAAAGCTACTCCAAAAGCCTCTCATCTCTTTTTCTTTCAGCTTCTTAGGACTGAAAGCAGCTTCCTAAAGCTACTTCTAGATTCAAAAATCTAGAGTAAGTACACAGTAGTGGTGCAGTAATCATTTAGAAAGCACAGAGACCTCTCTCAACCAGTTGCTTCATAGTCATTATTAGGAAGGGGTGTGAGAGAGGCAAAGTTTGACGAGCTCTTCACTACGCCATCAAGGAGCCGACTCTGCTGTTCCCTCCGTCTGTATCCTAATCATTTTTAGAACTACAGACCAGGAATTTCCAAACTGTGCTGTGCATATCACTGCAATGTGACAACAGAACTCTGCCTGGGCAAGTAAATACCTCTCCTGAATCTACACACACTGCCAAGCACCCCATCAATAAGGGAATACACTAAGGAAACTTGGGAATCCCCACTATGGATTTTGGGAATCCCCACTATGGATTGAAGAGTATACCCAGGCACGTTTCTACCATACCTCCAGCGTGCATATTTACATGAAAATAGTTTTATGTGATTGCTACCAAGGTTGGCAACTTTGCTGCTTGGTTTCCACTGTATAAACTCCAGCTCCTACCAGACTGAGTACGACTGAAACTCTTCACCCCTGTGGTTACCCTCCTTCTCACTGTGAAAATTAATTAGCCCCATGATTGCTCTAAAAATCTGCATATTCTTCCTAAGCCCAAACCCATCTCACTCTCCTTGATAGTTGCAGACATAGCAGTAGCACAATGCATTTAGTAACATGTGGCCTCCTTTTTTAAAGCAAAACCACTACGGAGAGGCTTAAAAAAAGGCAAGGGCACATACCCATTTCTGTTCATTGTAGTCTGCATACAAATTGTAAAGGAGAATTATTGCTTTTTAAGGATGAAAAGCTTTGGAAATACGGTAAACATCATCCTACAAGGTTCTAAATCTAATCAGCTAAAATTCTGTACATACTTTAATATTCAAACCTCTATTTGCTTACTCAAGATCAAATAATTTCATTTTCACATCTATTCATTAAACTCTTTAAAGTTCTACGGTCTAATGAATATTTAACAACTAAACAGGATCAAAACGTGGGGAAAAGGTCACATGGCAATGAACATTATTTCATTTGGCCAATGAATAGTGAACCCTGCTTTCTTGGCTGAAATTAAGGCACTAAGTGGCAGTGAAAGGATAAAGGAATGAAGTTTTTTTTTTTCCCTACATTATCTGAAAAAAGACCAACATGACTTTTTTTTCTATTTTAGGACGCCAGTAGAGTACATATCCATTGTGAATGACTCAGTAAGGCATTCTGTTGGCAAATTTAAAGAAAATGTTCTCCTGATTAGAGCCCATTACATTCATTGTCTGAGTGTGACTAGTGGCACTACTAACTGTTAAACTGGAGGGGGGGCGGGGGGGAAGAAAAAAAAAGCTACAAAGATGTCTGAAGACTTGAAAGGCACCAAAAAGAGAACAGCTCTGCAACTGCCAGTTCTACAAACAATTATGTAAGCTGTGTTTAACACTGCATATAGTCTATTCAATCAACAGTCTTTGTCGACCAAGATAAAGTGTAGTAGCTCTTCATTTAAACTCTCAGTTAATCAAGTGCTAGTTTAGTAAGAAATTTATTTTCACGTATCAGAAAATAATTGCAGTGTCTAACACAACTACACTTAAAGCAAAACTAGTCTAGTATGCATTATGCATTATTCTGGTTAACACTGAAGCAAACCTGTATAAACAAAAGGGTTACCTCGAGATACATAGTTTACAATATGAAATCAACATATAAATGAATAGGATTTACTGAAAACAATGGAAAGTGTATTACAAAGATACATGTAACAATTTTAACCACAATATTTCCTCTGTGAAAAATACAACTATTAGTGAGATAAAATGTACAATTGAATTTTTTTTTTTCCAAAAGAAAAAAAAAAAACACAGTATAAAGGAAAATATTTTTTTCTTCAAAACAGGGAAAATAGTTAAGGTCATTGTCTTTCATTACAATATAATTTGACACAAAAGCAGTCATAGGATTGCACCAACTCCATGTTCAGTCTCCTGAACATGACAATAGTAAAAGGAGTCCATAAAGCATAATGAAATTTCTGGATTTTATGATGGCAATATACGTATGCAGAAACTGATGTCACTCCGGCTCTGTTCACAAAATGTACAAAACTCTAAATTTGGTGGCCAGACACGTAAAAATTAGTTCACCCCAACACTGACTGTTCTCTTGCTTAGTCAGGGATGGAAAAATCTGTAGTATTTTAAGTGTTGTTATCTGTTGAGCAATTAAAAAAAAAAAAAAAAGAAAAAAGTATATGTAGTGCATGCTTTATCACTTGTCAAAAACATTTCTGAAAATAAAACTAAGTTATCCAATAGTTTACAAAATAGAAAATAACTCTTCAGGTTAAAAATGTGGTTAGGTTTTATGTTTAGTTCCATCTTCAAAGGACTGATTTCCTTGGCAGCATCACTTTTCCTTAGCACGAGCCAAGGCACAAAGTTCCATAAGGAGAAATAAAAATGGCCACGAACAAGAAGCAGTCTGGCATTGTAAAAGAAATCAGAGCCTCCCTCTGAGCCTTCTGTTCCATCAGGTTAGTGCCGTAGAAAAAAATGGGAGATTTGGGATACACTTTTGTTATGAGCATTTCTGCTGGACACGATTCAAAAGTTCACCAAACTTTTCAAAAAGATCCTCCACCCATTTTATGTTTTTCATGCACAGCTGCACAATCTCTTCCTGGCCTAGGTCTGCACTCGTCTTCTGAACAGAAGAAATCTATTTAAAAAAAGAGAAGGAGGGGGAGAGAGAGAGATTCACACACATACACACACACACGTTAGGCTGCCAGAATTTAAGAATTTTCATTTTCATAGGTCTGCGGTTAAATAGGAACTTTCTTTGGAAAAAACCCCCAATTATATGCTTTAAAAACAAGAGGAAATGCCCCCAAAAATGCATTTCTTAACAACCAAGCCAGAGTTCAACTCTTGTATTTCTGCTACCTGAAATATTTCCACCAAGGATTTGCAAACAAAATAAAGGAGTGGCATTCTAAGACAAAATAAGCTTCTAGATCTGAAGAGTTATACACACTGATAAAATTTTTTTTTTTTTTTTTTTTACTTTGGGTAAGAGTGAAGAATAGTTCAGGGAATCACACAAACCTCGAAAGCCTCGCATCTGAATGTTCTGGGCAGCAGTGCCCATTGGGGCAGTGTGTGTGCTCAGTGTACCCTTTTATTTGCCATAAGGAATTAATCAAAATAGGAGGCCTCAATCCATACTCATCTACCAGGAAGATGAGAACAGTCCCTCCAGGTGGACTCAATTCGCTCAATAAATTTCCTCAATGCATGTAAAATTAGCTCAATGAGAACAATTACTTACCTCTTCTTTGCATGTCAGATATATGTGATATTTGTAATGATGGAGTGAGTGATACAAAGAATACAACTGTATTTTTTCTGGATCTACTGTAAACTCCTGCAAAATGAACAATTATTTTGTGTAAATTCACGTTATTTACCAAGAGATACTACAGATATTTTCCTCTGTAAACAATTTTTTGCAACAATTCAGAAATTGAGTACTTCATTCAAATCTTTATTTTGCCACATTTTGGCAAAGTGTAATTTAGAAGGTAATTATGATATATTATATGTCCACTTTCCATGTTTTATCAAAACCAGGTTTGGGAATGCTTTCAGTTATCCTGAATGCACTGCAAGTTCAAAAGAGGCAAGACACCTCTTTCTCAAGAATTATTGCAAGAATTACCAAAGCTTAAGTACTTTTCTGCCAAATTGATGGGTATCACTGCAAAAAGCACATACTTTATGCTTGAGAAGGCTGGTCTGTACTTACCTAATATGTTACTTTGACATGAAATATGAGTGTGAGCTACATTTATAGGTCATTTGTTGAGCCACTATTTACTACTGGGAGGTTAGTCAGCCTATGTGAGCCAGTGCCCAGCCAAAATCTAGTTACAGTATTCCCCGGGAATACTGTGGAAATAAACAGTGTGCACGTCTCCAGTTTTTACCAAGCTGCTTTTTAATGTGGGGTTTTTTTGTTGTTGTTTTGTTTTTTGTTTGTTTGTTATTTGGGTTTTTGTTTTGGTTTTTTTTGTTTGCTTTTTTTGAGACACACAGCTTCATTCTGTCTTTGGAAATGAGGAAAGGCACAATACAGAGCTCAATTTTTAATCTCAGATTTTACATTATTAACATTAATTTTTCACTTTTGATCTAGAAGCCATTGTATCACTTACTTTAGGGATTTTGCAGTAAGTCTAAGAAACTGTTGTTACTGTGATCTACACAGTGACTTCACCAGAACTGGAACTCTGAAGGCAAAATGTTGTTGCTTCAGCAACAGCCCAGAAGGCTGACAAACTATCTTCTGCAGATGAGTTAAAATAATGATTTAATGTACTGCTTTTGATGTTGGTTTTTAACATCCTCTTGTTATAGAAAAAGCACCTCACTCCAAGATTTTATATTTTGATAAACCTACCAGAACGCCTAATACATGAAGCAGCATTTTATATCAATATAAATGTGGTTATCATATTACAAGTCAGATGGTGGCAGCAACAAACCCCTCTGAAGACTCACCTGTGCTAATTTAGTGGTTGACTTAGAAGCCCTCAGTGTTTTTTTGTTGTAAGCTTTCCCATTCATTTTGATCTTAGACACAGACGTTCCTCCACATTTTGTCTTGGGGTCCCGAGTGATCACTGTCAGTTCAGGAAAGTTTTCCAAAGCATTCTTGAACAGAGCATATAAACACAGAGGATTATGAAAAAAATCAAGACTGGCCAGACTGATGACAAATCGGCCATTTTGCTTTGAAAAGTTTAGAGTGCAGCCTATTATGAAAAATCTGTTCTTCCACAAAGACCTGATGAAGTGTCTTTATCAGATCATGCAACCACATACAGTTTGGAAAGCGTGACCTCCTGTTCTTCACTATTACAATTTTTCAAGACCAGAAGGATCCTTTCATTATGTCTCAAGATTATCATCTGTGATTCTCTCACTAGAAAGAGGGAAAAAAAAGAAAGGCTCTACTGGGCAATTCCTACAGAAGAATCTCCTAGGCCAAGCTACTTGAGGATCCCTAAGTGTTTAATGCCCAGTCAGGCACAGGAATTCTGCCAACTGTAACAGGGATTGGATGCCTAAATATTTTCACAGCTTTTGTCCCATCTTTTGCAAACTGCAAACTAATTGTCTCTTATCGTACCTGTAAGGTAGAACAGCTTATGCAGTGCAGTAGAAGGCTGGTTCAAAGAGGCACAAGTGTAAGACATATTAAGTCAGGGGAGTGAACTGCATTTCTACCAGCTTTAGTTCTATGTTATTTGCATGAGTAAATTTGAATACAGCTTTGTTGTACAAATGCAGCATTATGGCAGAAGCTGCTTTGAAATAGTTCTGCTATGCTACATAATCTGGCCCTGAAAAAAAAAATGTTTCAAGTTAAATGAACATGTTTTTATTATACTCCAGCACGAGGCAGAAAAAGAGGCACAGAGAAAAATGTATCAATGCTGCAGCTTAAGGACTTAACTTGGACTGTTGGGTTAAAATATGAAGTTGACTCAATTTTTTTATTTTAACAAACAGTACTAAAATTCAACAACCTCCCCTGCCTATAATTTATTAGCTCTTCATATATATCTGTAATTTTTTTACTTTATTAAACAAATCTCTCCATGAAAAGCTATAAAATCTACAGCGCAGAGGTGGCTGCACAGTGGTAGCAGTAACCCTGAGCAGCCAACCTGAGCATATCCAGGCTTCATTGCAGTGCTTTCAAACTGGTACAACTTCCACAGGTTTCAATTATTTAGTTTTTCTATCCATTGTAATAACTTTTCTCAAGATTGATTTTGAATGTACAGGGGGCTCCGGCCACTTGTGCCTTCCCCTGGAGAATTCCCAAGAGCTGGAACAATTTACATGGTCCCACCACTGACCTAAACCAGACAAATCTGGATTGGAACGAAGAAGAAAATCTAGTGATTTCTGCATCCTTGAGAGCATGAGACACAAAATGGTGATAATTATTTTCAATTATTTTCAAATGAAATTTCCACAATTCAGCTAAGGTGCTTCACTCACTGAGCTTCAACTAAGGGAATGGTAACACTTTCTAAGTTTTTACAAAAACTATTACACAAAGGACACAATAAACTGTTAGTTTTGCCTGTATCATATTTGATAGTTCTATCAAACACTGACTGCTAACTTCAGTGTCTAGTTTGCAATACAGTGATAACATATTCCATATTAACTGTGTCCAGTGGAAAACCAATATTAAATTTATCCATGCCTATCAATGCACAATAGTAAAACTATTCAAACTGAATGATAACTGTGAATGACAAACGATATTTTTTGCTTATTGTTTTCTCAGTGCCTCGTTCAGCTCTAATATCTGAACCAGTATCAAACACATTTTCCTAACCAACACAAGCACTGAAGATGACAAATAGGCATTTCATTTTCATCCAAAATATTGACCCAAGGATAGCACAAGTTGGTATCTTCATACCAAAGAAAAACATAAGAGGTCTTTTTCTCTTGCAAATGACATCCCAAGCAGATCCTTTCCTTACATCCATTACATTCTTGCAGCTTATATGATGAAATACAGGCTGAAGTTAAGTTTGGAGATACAATCTTTACATGATCTGCTTCTAAGTGAACACACAGCAAAGCCACTGCATTCATTATGAACTCCAACTGAATAAGCAGTTGTAATTACATATTGGTATTACAGAAAATTATATTAGCTTTTTCCTCCCTTAAACTAGGAACTCAGCTACCTCTCACTTTTTGTGTACTGATAATGTAACTAGAATTCTACAAATTTGTAGCCCACCTTAATTGGCCTGTGTTCTCTGCACAGACAGGTGAAAAAGAAGCAACTCTATTAATAAATATTAACACAAAATTCTCACCACAAAAGAAAAACAGAAACGGAGAGTTAGCACATGCTACCTTCTCCGGAGCTCTGTGTATGGTTTAAAAATACACAGCCCTTCCCATGCTTTCCTACTCTAAGGAGCAAGCCACATGAAATTCTGCTCAAGCAGGTACAAAGTGTACAGCTGTTGGGAAAACAGCATAACTAACATTAAAAAAGTTCCAGAGTTGTGTGAATTACAGCTGTTTCACTGGTTGATGATGTTCTCACCCCTGAAACAATGTCACTTTATGTCACACAAGACTTACCAGGAATGGGCTGGGGGGAAAAGGACCTCTCAAAGGTTTCATGATGAAAAAGCACAACTTTCAAGTCTGCTACTACCTCCCTCACCACCTAGCTCTCAAAAGCAAGCTCACAGCAGTACAAAGGCACCACAGTTCTCCAAGTGTCCCTGTACCTTAGGCAGCAAAAAGACAGGTAAAGACAGGCAAAAGAACAAGTTTGGTCTGATGTGTTTACAGACAAGTCTGCTTTACTGTTGCTGTTGCCAAAACTGTACCAAGAACAATTAAACAGTCTGATTACAGACATTGACAAAAAGGTGTCTTTTATTTCCAAGCAGGAGGACATGAGGAAATGGCCTCTGATTGTGCCAGGGGAGGGCTAGACTGGATATTAGGAAAAATTTCTACACCAAAAGGGTTATCAGGCACTGGCACAGGCTGCTCAGGGATGTGGTGAAGTCACCAACCCTGGAGGTATTTAAAACACGTGTAGATGTGGCACTTAGGGATAGGGTTTAGTGGTGGACTTGGCAGTGCTGGGTTAATGGTTGGACTCGGCGATCCTAAAAGGTCTTTCCTAACCCAAGTGATCCTAGGAGTGAAAATAACCTTAATTCACTTCACTGCACTTGCAAAATCTGCCCTGTTGCCTGGAGGGTGGGTGGGAACAGTAGGAACCCCAGTGATTATCCTCCTGTTTACCTTCTCTCTACTGAGATGTTACGGCTTCTCTCTTCCCTGTCCACATCCAGACCTGTTTTTTTATTACCGCGTCAAAGTTGCTGTAATATGGGCTTGTTATCCACACCTTTTCTCAACCTTCCATGCTGAAGATACATGAAAGAGCACACAAATGAGTTGTTCTCGAGTCCCTCTGTCCTGGTTTTAAACTCCTCTGATCATGTTCTCTACTTCAAAGAAGTTCAGACATCTGCTCCACAGCACAGCTATTTCATGTAAAAGTTTATTTTTAGGCAATACGATCACTTAACCAAAAGCTCTACAAGGACAGGAAACAGATTTGCTTTTGGCAAACTTGAGAAGCTTAAAAGAAAAAAAATACTTGAGAATGAACCAGAAAGCATGGGGAGTAAAACTAGAACTTTACCTTCGCAGTATCAACTCCTCCATCCCAAAATGTTCTCCAAATGCCACATACAAGTACTAAATTTATAGCATCTCTTTCAAATCCATATTCACTTCTGTTAAAAGTGTGCCTTCTGGGGTTTAAGTTGTGCCTGCACAGTATGCATTCAATGGCTTACTTATGACATGACTTTTAAACTCCTAGAATTTGAAAGAGAATACCTTGAAAGCATGATCCAAGCGTAATTTGGGAAGCAGCCTTTTCCTATTGTCATTCAGCATACCATCAATTTTTCTCATGTGAGGCAAAAGTAGCTCATCTAAAAGACACATTAAAAACCCGCAGCAGTTGATTATTAAGAGATGCACAGCAATGAGATTCATCTTCAGCCTATACTTTGACCCTTTAATATACAATGTGGAAAGGAAAAAAATAAAGCAATTTGCAAATAAACTGATTTCAAATGTGAGAGAAAAATCTTATTTTTCAGACCAGCCCGCTAAGCTGATCTAGATATTATGCAGTTTAATTGCTGGCTGCATTCCTGCTCCTTCTCTGACTCCCTTTGCTCAAAGGAAAAAAATCAAGAGCACTACAGAGCGTAAATTTTAGAGACAATTTCACACCATTTCCTCCTAGACAGTTTTACTGTTTTATGAAGACAACTTTGTGGTTTTGACATTTGGTATTCCATTTTACAAGAGACGACCCTGCTGGCATCTATAACAGCAGAAATTGAGGAAAGTGCTTACTGATAAAAGTTATCTGATAAACCACTGTGAATTGCACACTGTACAGTTGAACACAGGCATGTGGCCATGAATGAAAATTTACAGCTCAGTATGGAGCCCTTTATCTATAAAGCCAATTTCTTTGCTTTTAGTGGGACTACTGACATAATGCATGGGTCTGAAATCTTGAGGTAAGTGTGCACTGATGCACAATAAGAGCAAACCAGGAACGGAGAAGATAGAAAATAGTTTTTTTTAAATACAGCCAAACAGAATATAGTACAAAACAACAGCCTGCAACTAAATAATACATGAAATAATTCCTCTTTGGAGATCTTTATCTTTATACAGGAATGTTTTCCTAAATGTTGAGAAATAGGAGTTTCAACTTGTATCCTGGAGCCTACTAGGGTAAACAAGTGAAAATATTTTGTCCTCAAGGAAAAAGTGTGTATTGATATGGTTTTCTTTAATCAGATTTTTAAGATTTCAGAGTTTGAAAAGCAGAATTTTTAACAGCAGCAAGAATGAAACCCTCCTTATTTTACATAAATGTTTGCTAAGGTTTAGAGTATAGCAATAGTAGCAACAAAGAGCTCAGTTCTGACTTTACCAGCACAAGTCTGATAGAACAAAACAGACAAAACAGTATTTGCAAATTACTTTGATTATTCAAAGAGACAGTGCAAACACAAATAATTTGTGTAGTGTTCTTCAGATGAGGTTATGTAACTAGAAGTTCAGTAGGTTTGTGGGTTTTTTTCTTTTAAAAAATCCCCAAAACATTTGATTTACTGATTAATAACCTTAAAATCTAGCAAGAACACACAAATGTTAAACATACTGTACCATTGCTCTTTTCCAAGGCTTGCATTGTGTCAGGATCCAAGGCAATGCTAACAAGCAACTCCATGTAGCTCTTAAAAGTCTCTTTCATAGCTCTTGTATTCAAAAAGCGAGTAACAAGGGGAGCTGGAGGTACAACCTCTGAAAATGAATCAGAATAGAATTATTTTTTTCCCCCGTAATGTCCTGCAAATATTAGTGTTTTTCAAAACTGAAGGTTTCTCTATTAAAACACAAGTGACCCCTACTGGTACCCCAAGAGATTAAAACTCAATGCAGTCAATTGTAATGAACGACTTACCTGCCAAAAACAGGGCAGACACCAAATATGCTACAAAGGGTTCAGGTCTTTTTTATTCTTTTAACTATCAGCATTTAGATTATAAATTGATGGAATTTACATATTTTTCTATTACTGTAGCTGAAAAGTCAAGAGAAAATGGATAATGAATAACTTCAGTCAAATGAAATTCTTTAAGTGCAGGATTCATGTCAATTCAAGTAACGTCCCAAAACTGCACAATTTGAGTTTGTCCAATAGAAAAAAAAAAATTCCAGAGCTCAAATATCACTTAGGAACCTGCATACCATCCAAGCCAATCCCACCTAATTTTTCAGCTCACAAAAAAACATGTAAAACAAATTTTACCACTGGAGCAATTTGTGCTTATTCTGAGGAAGCTTTTATTTTTTCATAGACAGCAATTTTAAACACGCACATGGAGTAGTCATAGCTTCTAGTCAGCATTCCGGAGCTTTTTATAGGCTCCATGTCTGGCACCAGGGTTTTCAGTAATTTAGCCAGAAAGGCTGCTAAACTTCCTTAGACATACACATCTCTATGGATGGCCATCATCACCAGGTTACTTGAGATTTTGAATACAGACAGTTGTACGTATCAGTGGTTACCTGGGCAAGTTTGCTTGAAAAATAATATTTTAAAGGTGTTGTTCTCCTAGAGGCAGCGTTCCAGTACACCAGTGGTAGCTTGTCTACATTTAAAAGTAACCAAGATGCTTTGGAAATACAGCAATATAAAGCATGAGTAATACACAGCTTCGCTTCAAACACACAAGAAATAAACCCAAAGGATCCTGCAAAATGCACTGTGCTATCACAGGTAACCTCTGTAAAACACTGCAAACTTCAGAAAGCCCTTTTTGTCCTGGAGAATTACTGCAAACATGGAATCCCAACGTTCCACGAATGCCTTAACAGCAAATCTGCTCCGCAGGCTCCATTTGTACAGCTGGCATTCAGACAAGCAACGAAGCAGCCAAAAAAAGTCAACTGCCTTTTCTCCTTGGGTTTTGAAAAAAAAAACAACAGTAGCATCTGAATTCTGCCCACATCTGCATGGAGGCAAACACTGCAGGAATGTTATTTTTGACATGACATGCAGTTGCAATGGAAAATCAATGAAGAAACTCATTCTTGAGATGTATTAAAAACATCAAATCAGCTTCTCCTCCTGCAATTGTAGCCACCGTAGAAAGCAAGCAGTAAAAAGTATATTAATCTCACTGACAAACTACATTTAAGATAACTTCAATTATGGTCATACACGAACAGCAAGAAGAAAATTTTAAGAAACCCATTTTGCATGGCACTGTCAGATTTAAAATTTACTTTCTGAGGCTAGTACAGAAAAATGTGCACGATCAAGCAATGTATATAGAATTCTATAACAGTCTTTTCAGTTAAGTTCAAATGGGCCCAGATGCCAGCAGTGGCATCTCACTCACCATCCTCTTCGCTCTGGGCCTCAGGCGAAGAATCAGACTGGGAAGATGAAAATTCTTCTTTCCACTTTTTCCTTTTCTTTGGTGGTGGTTCAGCCTTGACCTTTGGCTGTTTAGCTTTGGGTTTCACGGAAGAGACTTTTGTTGCTGTTGGTTTTGGTGCTGGTGGATCAGGGGGTTTGATGTTGCTATTACTAGGTTTGCAATGAATAGTCCTGCAATATCATGAGGATGATCTTCATGAAAATAATTGCCACGCAAGTTTTGGCATTAATAAAATAGCTTTATTCTTATTTCCCCACTGATTATATATTTCACCTGTAACTGGGAATTAGGTCATACACACTATACTACTATATTTTCAATATATCACTTAACAATTATTCTCAGCTACCTATGATTACATAATATTCCAACTTTATAACTAGATAAAGAGGCACAGAAATTTTAAAGTGCCCAACGTTAGTAGAGTTTATGAGCCAGAGGAGATTGGAGCTAATATTAAAACTGAGTATTTAATGAAAAAAATCAGACTTGACAGACTTGAACAAATACTAGTAATCAATGAGATCTGAGGTTTGCTGACAAAGTGAATTTGAAATACTGTATCTGCACAAAGATGGGAGAGAATATCATCCAGGTAGAAATTAAGGAAATGCAGCAACTTGAGGACTAGAATAAGAAACCAGAAAACTCCTCTCCTTTCTCTTCCCACCACTCACAACAGGAAAACAGACAGGAATATTAATACCATAAATACAAAGTTATGTACTTTAGGACTAACACACCACAGTTCTGACAGCATGGCAAGGAATACAATTCTGGGAAGCACTAGGGAAGATTTTTGTCAAGATGGGAATGCTCAAATGGGGAAGGAATGAAATGTACAGCAGGAACATTGTATCTTCTGGAACCCTGAGAATAATGTTAAAGTCATCTGTGAGAGGTGAAGATTTCAGAGCAAAATGGATGGAGACAACAGGCAGCAGGTCGATGAGAAGAATGGAAAGCTTGCCCCAGACTAAGAAATTGAAAGACCTTGCTTAATCCAGCCTAAGTGAAACAAAGCCGGTGGTGGGATCTGACTGCTCCCCAGAAACATGCCATGCAGTAAAAACAGAAAGAAAAGCCAAAAGCAGAACTGAGAGAAAAGCATATGGATAGAAGCTGACCATGTTTTGTTAAAAGATGGGATTGTTTCAGAACACTGGAGCAACAGGTTCCTCGCCAGTTTTAAGTAGATCAAGATTATTTCATAAAATTGATTATCCGATGGCACTGCTTTGAACGCAAACTAGACTTAAAACTCCAGTAGTTCCCCGAATGAAGAGCACAGCAATAAAGATCTGTTTTTAAATTAACTTTCCAGGACTGAGAAGAAAGCATGGTACGACTAGTACACTAGGAGAGAACAGTCACTAAAGCAATCCAGAAAAAACATACTTAACTTTGAAAGCCCTCAGGATACGAGAAAACAACACACAAAAAATTAAAATCATTATAGAAGTAGGCTTCTGTGGCAAAAGATGACAAAATATAGCACATGGAACCCTGACACCTCTAAAACAAATTATTGTTGAACAGATTCAAGGTAGGGAAGCCTTGACATGGCAGTCATTTATATTTGATTTCTTAAAACAAGTTCTCAGTTTCCAGCTGCAAGCAGAATTAACAATCCTGAGTTATAACTCCTGTTTATTAAAATAGGTGTGTTCTCAATAGGAAAACAATATGGCAAAATGAAAAACAAATTGAAATAAAATACCTTGCTGACTGTACAGGCTTGATTCGTGGTTTTTTTGAGCATACTCTGACATATTCCTTTTTGTTTGCATTTTCCACAAACTTCACATACACTCGTTTGTATTTTGTTTTTGCATCGCCAAAATACCCAAGATACTACAAGAAAAAACAAAAACCAAAGAAACCCACAAGTGTTTCTGTTAAATAAAACTAGTCAGTTTAACAATTGAAAATGTCAATACCAAAGAAAAAAAGTAAATTTAAAAAAAAAAGGGTTCACATACAAAGATATGCTATTCAACAGCATTAATTTAAGAAAAAATCTCCATCAGATTTCTAGATAATATTTAAAATTAAGGAAAATAAAGCCAGAGGTACTTTGGGCTTCATTTTCTCCCCTTATAATACTCTTCACATGTGCTATCCCAAAAGGATTATCTGCCTGGCAAAAGGCTGCCTGTTGAAATTGTATCCTACTATATCATTCCTATTGGAGAAAGCTGTTGGTTCACAAGCCTCTTTCCACTGACTTTATTCTGGCTGGGAAAACTTATTCCTTTATGCAGCCTAAATGAGACCAAAGAACCCACACTGCAAAGCAAAAACTCTGCCCATAAACGTATTTAGAGAGAATTTGAGTCAGAGGAAATCAAGAAACCGATTTTTCCCCCCCCGCCTCAAGGATGATTGCTAAGAATGTATGCCAGAATCCTATATTATTTTGTTTCCTAGACTTCCATTAAGGAAATCAGCTCCCATGGGGCTTCATAAGGAATTTTTAAGACTCACACTGTTAGTAGCAGCAAACTCTCTGTGTCCATCTCGCACTTCGGGAACAAACTTTTGCAGTAAAGCCTTCTGCACTTTCCAGATAGCTGGAGGCTCCTTTCCTGTTTGCAAAGCAACCTGTAAGAATATAAGATTATTTGCTCAAAACAGTGCTTATTTTCCTTCCCAAAATGGGCTTGTGGACTATATTTTCTGAGGAAGTTAACTGGGATAAAATTGAAATAAGTAATTTGAAATTTCAAACCCTCAGTCATTACAAGACAAGTTTGTAATTATTATCTTTAATGAGAATTCTCTATAAATCCGACACAAGATGACTAATTCAAATAAACTCTTTCTGGAAAATATACAGTCATATTGGTTATATTTTGTTACTTTTTCATGACTCTTCAACTAACTAAAATAAAACTTGAAATTCAAAATATCTCCTAACATACCTTAATCCATTTTATAAGTGACAAGGGAATATCTAAAACTGACAGCATTTGTTTTATGTGACAAAACTACATGAATTAATTTTAAACTGCAGCTCACAAGAGGATAAACACATAGACAAATAAGCAAAAATATTAGAAATTTTCTAAGAGTGAAAATATTGCTGGCTCTGATAGCCACCAAAGGAAAGGTAAACACCCAGAAGAATTTAAAACGGAGAAGCAACAAAGGCAAACCAAACCAAGAAATCAAAGACAACAAGGAAATTCACATAAACTCAGGTGAAGAGCTGTACTGGTTGCTTATGGAAGCCATTTCTTGTTGGAATACCAAGCAAAACTTCTTACAAAAAAAAAAAAGACAATTCCATTCGAGATCTTTTGTAAAAGTCCAAAAGTCATTTCCTCAATACCTTACACTTGAAAGTCTAGTCCTATCTTCTTAACAAAAGAAAAAGGTAGTCAACTGCCTGTGAAAAATTTATGCTTTTTAATATTCAAACAGGTAATTCCAAGTTCTAACAGAGGTTATCAGCAAGCAGATTTACTTTACTGTGTATGTAGCATAAAATGGATCATGTACATTCAAAACATATTGGCAATCTGCACTAAAGACACCTTTAAGGCATTTTGGCAGCAATCAGGGAATCTTAGAATAGAAACAGAAAATTAACATGCAGCCTCTCCCCTCTTGGTAGTTTGTTGAGGCTAAATTCATACTCGAGACTGACTTGTCATGATGTTTCCCCCCCCGCCAAGCAAATATTCAGATTACCTTTAGTGTCTCTATATCTTCAATCTTCACTACAAATTCATCACGCTCTCTGTACATGCCCTCTCCTCCACTGTCCATATTCTCCTCGTCAGTACATCCTTCTATTGCAACAGCCTCCTGTGTTTTTGCCAGTTGTTCTGAAGTCACAGCATCCTGCTGAGCTGCTTTTAAGGGGTCAGCTGGATTCACTTTCTCCTGCACGTTGCCTCCAGGGGCAGTTGTGTGGGGAGATTCCTGCTTTATTACAGCAGCAGTGGCGGTGGCAGCAGCAGTGACAACTGTCCCCTTTTCAGTTTCTGAAGGAAAGAAATCCATATTTTAGTTAAACAAATCACCAAGGGTTAGCAATGTAAAACGGGAACTAGAGCTTTCTTCTTTTCTGTTACAATATATATTAAAAGCAACTATTCTAGGAAAAACACCTGTTCTAGGAGTTAAAATAGAAGCAGCATCTTGGCCACAACTAAACCTTAAACAAAACCAAAAATACTGTAGCTAAATACCTCTGTTTGTATTAAACTGCTGCATCTGTTAGCATCTGGGATTAACAAAGATGAATGCTTTAGAAAACAGCTTGATAGTTACAGACAGATCACCGGGAAATACTGTTGTACTTTGTGGCAATAAGCAAGCGCAACAGTAAAGGTCACAACACTGAATCCTGTTTCCAGTCTGCTGATAAGTCAAGTCTTTTTAAATTAGATTACAGAAAGAGAAATACCCATGGAACAGGAAAGCATTTTCTGAATGACTTTCGGACATTTATCATTCATATCTTCTGATAACGTAACTGGAAGTTCCAGATTAAGGCTTTGGCAATATCCTAATGGTTTTTAATATTAACAGAGGTGAGCAATGATGAGACAAAACAAAGAAGGGAAAGAACATTCTTCTCCTCCTCTATTCCGAAGAGCCAAAGGAAAGTCCCACCTTCCAAAATTATTATTCTTTCCCACCTGAAAAAAATTAGAATTCTTTTTAGATATTACTTTATAGTCTTCTGCACATATTAGTTTTAACACTGACTTGCTGATCTAAAAGAAATCAAGTTATATTTTCTATAAGACAATTACTAATCACTTAGGAAACTTAAAATAACCATTTTACAGTTTTGTTACAATCACCGCTAATTGTTGACTTTTTCACTTGAAAAATTATAAAAAAAGATAACGTACCATGTTTTAACAGAAGTGACTCCAAACAAAAGATTTACATGTCAAATTAATGTGTCAATACAAAAGCTATATACCAAATATGTGAAGACTCATTAAATCAATTCAGTAAAATTGTTAAGCCACAAAATGTGTTCTTCTGGATATATCACATCACATGATTGCAAATGTGCTCTATTTCTTTGTTCAGTGAAAGCTATTGCCAGCTTTAATTAGACACAGCATTATTAGTTCCCCAAGTATAGTTACACACTCCTCAGAACACCAGATAAAGACACATGTGCTATTTAATGCTATCAACAAAAACTGTGTTTTAGTATTTGTCTTTCTATGCTTATTTGCAAAAACAGACAGAAGAGGGAATTACTTGAAAACCTGCAGAACACTGGCAAGTAAGAAAGATGTCATTATGAAGCATCTTGTACAATGTATCAACAGTCTTGTAGATAACAAACCAGGAAGGTGAGTTTAAGAAATTGGTGGTATAAATATTACATCCTTGTGGACGATAAAGAAGATATAGTAATACTTTAAAAGAAATTACTTCAAACAAAACACTAATGAAAATTCCCACCCAATAAAAAAACCCTTTGAAATATTTCTTTTGGATGTTGTAAGAAGAAACGGCTTGTTAAAATTAACAAACTTCAGCAAGAGGCTCACACCATGGCACTGTCCACATTTTGGCTTTTGGGGAGGAGAAACAGTCACTGATTGCTTGTTTAAAATACATATTCTACTGAAAGACCCAGAAGGAACTTCATCTTCAGTAACAGACTTTCCAAAATGCATGAACTTAACAACTACATAGAAATATCCACATAGAAGAATACAGAATAGTAATTAATATAAAGTATTGCTTAGCATATCGTGTACTGTGCAATATTTTCCCAGTATCTTAGGTCTGATTATTACCATTTAAGTTCAATTTTGCTATGTGTTTTTCAGTAAATCACATCATCCCTGGAGAAAAAAAAAAAGTCTCCCCCTCTTTAATCTAAAAAGGGAAACCATTACTTCACTCTATCTTGTTAAAGATCAGCCTATGGGTCACAGGTCCCGAGTCCTGAGAAGAGATAAAGGAATGTTTCATTTTCTCCCTGTGATTATTTTGGAAGGCAATGGTATTTCTCCTGAATTAGTACAGTTATGTGATTGGCTGGGTAGTTTCTAATTGCTTACCAGAATAAAAAAATAAACTTGACTGAAAAGGTCTACCTAGGCAAAAAAACAGGTTGTATGTTGAAAATAGTTCAAAATAAACAGATGTAACACAAATGAAACTGAGGAGTGCGTGGAAAACTACCTACTACTGTGATTAGTTGTAGCTGCCTGCCCCTCCCTACCCAAAACAATCCTTCCCAGATTTTGTTCTTCTGCTAGCAATAAACATGTATTATCAAAGTGGAGTTGCAACACCCCTGATTACTATGGCTGAAATCAAACTCAAATGACTCCCTTTTTGGACAAGCCCAGCCAAACCAGTGCTCAGTTTACAAGTGCAGAAGTTGTTCCATAAAGATATTTTGTGCAACTTTATCATCGCAGAAAGTGCATGTTTAACTCTACCTAGGAAGAGCTTAATGCCTGCTGATGGCAATTATTAATATGTTCTCTTGCTTGATTTTTTTTAAAAATAGGTTTAGAACCTCTGACATGATGGTTTGTTGAGGTTTCCAGATGAAAATCATATTTAGCATTGTAAGCCAGAAACGAAGATAATACACACATTATTCCAACTCCGGGCTAAAATAACTTCTTGGCATTAGAAGAGTCCTACTTAAGTAACATGAAGAACTTTATTGACATATTTTCTAATTGTGGAAAACACTAGTTCGGTCCATAGTCAATACACCTTTTGAACAAAACTCTTAATTACGGCCAAAACCAAAACAAATCAAAACCTTTACCCAAAGACAGTTAAAATTCTTAATTGTTTCCCCCATCAGCTACAGATATTTCCTTCAACATATGCACTTGCAGCAACCATTTTACCTGATTTGATCTTTCTATCAGATGTGTCATCCAGGGCTGACAATGCAGTAGAGATGCTCTTCTGAAGATCATGGTTACCACCCACGGAATCATCTTCGTCAGAAGAAAATGAAGGCAACGTTTCTAAATTTTTCTTAAGTTCTTCATCAGCTTTTTTGGTCGGACTTTCTCCACTAACCTCGGGAGCTACAGGTGTTGCTGCTGCTGGCTGAGGCTTTGCAGGGGACTGCAGGCAAGGGGCACGAACTATTTGTGTAACTGGTCGCCTAGTCCTGTTTGGCATTCGCACAGCTGGAGTGGAAAACTGTTGCCTAGGCCCGGACTTCAGAAAGTCTAAAAAAGATGCAATAAATCCTGTTTTGACTTCAGGCTGTTTTTCTTCAACTTCTTTAATTTTTTGCCTCATTCTTTCCTGATGTTGGTAAGTATCATAACAACTTTCAGAAACAGGAGAGGAGTATGTGAAACATGAGTCATTTCCTCTTGAATTTTGACGTTTACACTGCCCGCTTCTTTTTACCTGTTTCTGAATTGCACTGTCATCTTCTGCAGCGTTTTTGTTTTGGCTTTTTCCTTTGCTTTTTTTCTTCTGAAGGTTCCCTTGAGCTAAATCTTGGCATTCTTCTTCAGTTCTACTAATGGCTCCATCTGCGCTTTGGGGCACAGATAATGGCTGCAATGGAACCTTTGACTGGTTACCTGCCACTGTACCATCATCACCACCCATTAAATCATTCTCTGAAGCAGCACTTTCTTCACTTAGGCTCCTACCGCTTGAAACGAACTCTGGGTCTCTTGCATTCAGTGTACCATCAACAGAAGCATCATTATCTTCTTCAGACTCGTGACTGATGCTGGATTGTTTCTTAACTCGAACAGCCCCTTGTTCCTGCTCTTCCTGACCAGGACCAAGGGCGGGAGAGGTCATTCTGGTTGGTACATTTTGATCAGAAGTTTCAATGTGCTGTTGATCCAGGTTCACAGTTTTTGTCTGTATTGCTGACACTGGTGTAAGATTTAGAGTAATTTGGCCTCCATTCAGAGAAATATTATTTCTGCTTGCTGGCTTTCCAACTACAGCAGGTGAGGCACTGAAAACAGAAGACACATGTCTTACATCCAGTGATCGGAACTGTGCTTTAGACTCCTCGCTATTTTCAACAGTCTGGATTTCCTCTTCATTAGAAGCTGATTTGGCAAAGTCAGATGGAGTCACTCCACAGGCTGCTGCTGTTGCTGCTAAGATGTCATCCACATTGGATAATATATTCCTCTCATCACTGAGAAGTATAGATTCAGGGAAACATATTGAACTAAGAGAAACAAATTGATTTTTTGAATCATGTTGATTTGCCTGAGTAAAATGATCTTTTGCTGTCAAATGTTGCTGTAGTGGTTTTGAAGACTCAGAAATGTCCATTTTCATTACTTCTGAATTCTGACTATGAAGCTGCTGCTGAGAATGACCCCCGT
The DNA here is from genome assembly GCA_013396775.1 of Cephalopterus ornatus. Taxonomy (NCBI): domain Eukaryota; kingdom Metazoa; phylum Chordata; class Aves; order Passeriformes; family Cotingidae; genus Cephalopterus; species Cephalopterus ornatus. Next base: position 22,869 of record VZRE01005237.1, on the reverse strand, counting down.
TACTTTGAATGATATGACCATCCATCTGAAGGAACGGATGCGCCACCTGTTGAGGACTCTGTATTCGTTGCACTTGCGGCGATGCCTTTGCCTGGCCCAAACCTGACTGCAGTATTGACTGGTGAAGGATCTGCAAGTCACAGGTTGACTCCAGCAGTACCTGTGCACTGGGCAGACACAGCTGATGGCCGTGCCTTAGAGCATGTGACTGGATCTGCGGTGCCGTGCTAATGACTTGGCCCTGCTGTTCCGGAGTCTTGCTTTCATGTACCTTATGCATAAGGGAATGCTGCTGGTTCAGTTCCTTAGAGCTCACAGTCACCTGTGTTGTTCGCATTAAATTCGCTGTCTTTTTCATGTCATGGCTTAGGCTGCTGATATGGCCAATGTGTTGGGAAAGCTGCTCGACAGAACTGACCATTCTTTCGTCTTTTTTTGTTCCTTGAAGAGTAAGTCCAACAACTTGATCTTCAAGGCGAGAGTTACTTCTGATTACACTTTGAGAGTATCTGTCATTTGCTTTTGAGACCCTATACGTTGCATCCTGAGCATTGATTTCCTCCTCAGTTAGGCTTTGCGTGGAAGGTTCAAGAGTAGCTTGCTGTTGCAATGCCTGCATCTCCTGCATTGATAACTCCTCCTCCTGTTTGGAGGAGGCATACAGGTTAGAGTCAGACTTCCTCTTAACATAGGCCTTTGTTTCTGAGGAAGGCCTGCTGTTCTGCAGCGTCTGTGAATGAGCTGGGGATGCAAAAGGAGACTGGACAGATGGCAAAAACTTTTGAGACTGTGGAGAGGAGGATTCTTGCGACTGAGAGTTCTGAGAAGAATGTAAAGAAATATAGCTTTGATTAGGACTCGAGGCTGGAAGAGTCTGTACCCGAGGAGAGGCATTAAAGGAAAGAGAAGGCGATGTTAATGTTAAAGACTGCCCTGAAGAGTAGCTTTCTGAAGGACTAACAGCTGATAAAACTTGTGATTGAGATGAAAAATTAACTTGGGACTGGGTAACTGGAGATAAACCCTGAGAGTGACTAGAAGAGTAGCTCTGAGACTGGCTGACTGAAGAAAGTTCCCTCATTTGCCCAGAGTAGTTCTCATTTGGAACTGAGGTCAATACCTGTTCCTCTGAGGAGTAACTTAGAGTCTGACTATCCGAAGTAATAGTTTGGGACTGCCCAGAAAAAGTCAATGTTTTATACAGCGAGGGCAGCTTCTCAACCTTGCTGGATGAGAAATCCTGTGAGTGACTGACAGGTGGCACATTCTGAGCCTGGCAGGAAACATAGTTTTGGGACTGACTGACTGACAAGAGGCTCGGGAGCTGTGCTGTAGAATAGATCTGTGCTTGGCCTGTAATGACAGAACTCTGGTTTTGTGCAGTTTTGGCATAGCTTTGTGTCTGCACAGTGGGAGCTACACTTTGAGGTTTGGGGGTCTTTGTCGACCCTGGAGGCTGCTTCATGGAACAGTTTTTCACTTTTGCTGTGGAAGCAGATGGAAAACCAGGTGATGGAATTGCAGATGTGTACGACTGAGCAAGTTCCACTGTGACTTGAGAAGTCTTCTGCTGTGGTCCTCCATTGCTCACCTGAGTAACATCTCCAACCGGACTGCAGGATAACGCTGAGTGCCTGGACGTATCCTGAAAATTAACTCCACTGGTACTCGTCAAATAGCTGTGTAAGGAATGCTGGGAAACAGTCAGTTGAGGCTGAACAGACTGAGTGCTTGAAGGCCGCTGATGGTGTTTAATGACACTACATTCTCGCTGAAGCGCTCTGTCGATCGAGGCGGTGGAACCAGTAAAGACAGACGTGCTGTACGCCTGAGACACCTGCTGAGCTCCTCCGAGGGTCGAAGGCAACAAACTAAACTGAGGTTGCAAGAGATGGGGCGCAGATTCTTGAGCGGAGCGATATGTTGATGACTGGGGTGGGATGCTGGTACTTAACACAGAACCGCCCAGGCGCTCGAATGTCAAAGCGGTGGGGACAGTGCCTTGCGATGTTTTAATCTGTAATAAAGGATCATGGGTAGTTAAGAGACCGTTTGATGTAGCACTGAAAGTAGTATCTTGAAGAGTAAGAGAAGGGGTAGTAGCAAAGTTTCTACTGCTGAAAGTGTTGGGATGCTGATACGCTGATAAAGCAGATGTTGGTGGAAATGTTCCAGAGGTTGGCAAAGCTCCAGTAACAAACAGTTCTGTGGCTGTTGAGGAATGCATACCTGGAAAAAACAAAAACAAAACAAGAAGAAAAAAAGAGCATAAGGGAGCTTTACAAGTTACAGCACTCTGCATTTCTGTAAGTCATCTCATTGCAAGCTCTTAGGCATTTACAAATATAACTTCCTTCAGAATCACCACCCTTTAGATAAAAAACCATACTAAGTGAGGCACTTATTGTGGGCAATTTTTAAAATGAAAGTGCAGGTTTTTCTAAGAATTCCAAACTCTATAACTGCAGTGAATTGCCAGGGGGAAAACCTCACATCCTTAGGGTGCAAATTGTTTATAAAAAAATTGTACAAGATTAATTCTGCTTTGAAACTGAAGGTTATTAGTTTTTATTTTGGTTTAAGAAGTTCATAGTGAACTGATCAAAAGCCCTGAACGTCTTCAATATACAGTAAAAAGGCAAAATCACACCTTACCGATTGTAACATATACACAGTTAAAGGAGCAATCCCATCTCCTGCATTTACCCTGACCAGTACTTTTATAACTCACTTTATGGGAAACATTTCAGAGCTTACAGTGGAACAGCTAATGGTCTATACACTTTGCATTTAATTTTCTTAAAGGAGGGGTTTGACTTTCAATACAAGCAATAAATATGATTTGTATGCTTTCAGAATCCAAAATATCCACAGACAGCAACTATCTGCACAGAGCAATAGCAACCATCCAACTGAAAAGTATAATATTACTTATTTGCATCTAGCTATCAGTATGACATCCTGGCTCAAACAAGACTTCTCAACAGAATATACTACTCCAGCTGAAATAGGAGTCTGAAATTCCCTTGCAAGCTTTCAGGCTTACACCAGTGATCCATATCACTCAGAGCTTTTCACCCTGTAATTTACAGGTATTGGTGCAGTTTGCGTACTATTTCCAACGTCTATCAAAAAAACAGTGAAAAAGACAAGTTTATTCCCAGAGAGGCTTAAAATTCTTGTAAAGGAATGAATTTCCACTGGGAAACTTACTCAGGTATGCAAATTAGACAAAAATAAAATCTCTGGTATAATTTGACTTTTTTCAATTCTTCTCCCACACTTAAAAACAGATTTTAGCTTTGGATCATTTAAGAATAAACAAAAAACTCTCAGCAAATAAAGCTTGTTTTGAAAAAAAGCCCTTCAGTTGAAAAAAAAAAATTTCATTTTAAAATACATGAAGTTCTCTTAAACTGGTTGCAACTTAATCGTACAATTGCTTTTGAAGGTTCAGGTGAAGCTGAGAAATAAATTCTTTGTTTCTCCCTTTCAGTTCAAGACAACTGATATGAAGAGATGTGATAGTGAAGGAATGCCGAGGTATTTTTCATTAGTCAACAATAAGGTCTTTCTGAGCAAGAAGGCATAAACAGAGTCTTAAGGCACTTTTTTCCCCCCATTCTAAAATACTGCAACATCATGTACAACTGGGTTCTCTTTCACTGATCCCTACCACTAACACAAGGGTGAGGCCATCCAGAAGCAGCAAAGAACAGGAAGAATTTATACCTAGTTTAACTGCAGGTGTTAATTTCTCATCTACCCTCTATTTGCTGTTTCTCTTCCACAAATCAAGACGCTTCCTACTATGCAGGTAATTTCTTAAACCAGACAAGAACTGGTCACAGAAGCACTAATATAGAACTGCTGGGTTTTATATTTTTACTTTTGTTGAGGGGCAGACAAAAGGGATGGCAAAGGTAGTAAATTTTATGCACGGACACAACTCCACTACCCTAAGAAATAACACAGATAACAGAACTCATAGATGAAAGGAACACTTGGTGGGACAATGTAACACGATGTTCCTCCTTTTCCCCCAAAATCAACAGCTGAAGGGTTTGGAGAAAAACCCCAAAGAAAGAAACCCTTCTAAAGAAAGGTCACCTTGAAGAGTGAAGAGCTCTTGCTTCCCCTCGTCAAAAAAAAGTCTGTACAAGACAAAGCTCTCAGAAGACACATGGGGCGATCGAGGGTTACAGAAAAGCAGCAAAAGTATCAAAAGGACAACGGAAAGCTCAGAGAACTGGTAATATTGAAAAATGGGCTTACTGATGAGTTCTTAGTAATGAGTACTGAGAAGTCTCTCAATCACTGGTACCAACATCAAACCCGACCCACAGCATGTGTCCCCATTCTTCACAATTCACTGCTAGGAATGGAGAAAAAAAAGCTGCAATGGAGAAAATGCTAGGACGAAGAGAGAAAAAGGTTTCTTCCCAGCTGACATTCTGGTGTGAGGATGGGTCATCACAGCTCTGAACACCACTGATTTATGTTAAGATTTTTGACAGATCAACAGTGTGCATCTTCATCTGTGCTGCCACGTATCTGCTTTGTCAATGGCAAGGAAAAAGCTGCATTCTCTATCCTCAACTTCTTTGAGTAGCTCTTCACAGAATGCAGCTGCACATTACACTTAACAGAACGAGTGCAAACTGTCAACAAAAGGACTGTTCCACTCTTCCTACCTTGTGCCTCCTCCCCAAATCAAAACAATCATACAGCTGCGCTGAGACACAGATCAGCTTGCTGATACAGAGGAAAACCATCCCACCAAAGGAGAAAAAAAACCCCACTCAAACATTTTCTGTCAGCAGTGAATAGAACCGATTCACTGCACAGCTGCACAATCACTCCATAAGATTAACCATAACTTGAAGCAACCCACAGATGCAGTTGCAACACTTATCTTGGTGTGACTGCCTATAGTGAGCTCAAAATATGCAGTTTCCTGCTCTGCACAGAAGGCCTGACAGATGGGAGAGGTTTATAGAAGGCAGTCAGTCTGCCAAAAGAGATGGCACGTTTGTTCAGCTGTAGATTAGATCACTTATTACTGTGTGACATGCAACTCAGACCTTCCTTTTGAGAACACCTTGCCCATTGCTTTTGTGTACAAAGGGGCCAAGTTATCCACAGGCTTTTAGCAGTAATATCACAGAATTATCACATGGAACAGAGTTTGAGAATGAAAGATCAGCTAGGATGTACAGGTAGTCTACCTGAACATGCTTATGGTGATACTGAGACTAATCCCAAACAAAGTTGGGAGAATAAATTCGACTCGTTAGACATCCTATGCATCTAAATTCCTTCTAAACAATCAGAACTTCTCCTCATATAATTCTTCTGCTAATATAATTTCATTGATTTTGATATTCTTAAATATCGAGATGTAAAAGAGGTAGAAAACATGCAGCCTTTTCAGTCAGTCAGGACATTTTTGTTCCAAATTCTCCCAAATGTTCAATATAATCATGACAAAGTTTTTATTTCAAGAGAAAAATTTTCACCTGTCTGCCAGGAAGGAGCCCTGAATTGTGGTAAAAGGGTAGATCCTGAAGAGACTGCTTGAGCAGTACGAGACTCGATAGCAGAGAGAAAATTCATAACTGAAGAAGTTTCCTTAGTGTTACTTCCAGCACTGTGCATACTGGTATCAAATATTCCTGAAAGACCTGGATGATGGTGGGGGCAAATGAAACAAAACAGACAATTCAGATGAAATTCCAAGAAGCTCAATCAAATAACAAGGATATACATTCATAATTCCCAAAAAAGGACATATGTTATGAAACATTAGCATTGTTACTAAAGTACATTGATTTTTCTGTGTTTAACTCTTATACACTGCTACAACTGTAAATTGTAACTATTAAATGTATGTTAAATATGATGCTTAAAACCATATTTAGGTACACCAATAAAATTCTCCCTTCATCTGAAGATTCACTGCTCTATTTTTACATGAACTGCTAAAACATTCAGAATTCCTCCTGAAACGGGTTCAGCTTCTCTGTATCACACTTTGTGCCCTCTGGGTAGTTTGCAGCAGTTTGGACATCTCTGTAGGACTGGCACATGAAAAGAAGTTTTGGTTGCATTCCACAAACACCGTTATGTGTTTCCCATTGCTCAGACCCTTCAATAGCAGGGGGCTCAATGGAAAGCACGAGAGAGATCCAGAGTTGTGAGCAACTGAGATTATGTCCAGACTGCAGTTGTGACCCTCCCTTGTCCTGATCAAGGACCTGGCCAAGAGACTCCAGACTCCAGTCAGCACATGAGCTCAAACATCTTTCTTTAAAACTGGGTTGCAAAGCGAGTATGAAAGGTCTTCTCCTGACTTGGAAAGAGGATATCATCAGGATCAGGATCAACGACAGATCCTGATGCAGATGTAACACAGCCTAACTACTGCTACGTTTAAAGTAAGTGGTAATGTTCCCCCAGCACTGACTTAGTTTGCACACCTAAGTACGAGCAATAGCAAGTTCCAACTCGCATCAGGTTTGCTGTTTGCCTTGGTCTGGAACCGGCGTGATTTCTGCTGCTGGCTTCGAGGCATGTTTAGTGTTTGGCCCTCATGCATAGGCCCAAGCCTGAAAAGCTGTATTTTAAAGAAAAAATGCAGTTTCTTCAAAAGCCAACAAGTTACCTTCCTCTTATATTTTCCTTACTACTTATGACATTTTGATAAAAGCTAACAACTGTTAACTTTCTGCCACAAACTCAGGTTTTCTAATACCACTTGTTACCACCTGCAAGACAAACTCCCTCTGATTATAAAATCCATCAACTTGAATCTAAATTACTTAACAGTTGGGGTTTTTTTCCTCTGTGGCTATTTAGGCAGTATTCTCATGATATGGACAGTTACCAGCAGGATGTTGTGTAGCAGAGTATCCAGGAAGCTGATGAGAAGCTGTGTATGTCTGTCTGTGAAGGTCTGTTTCTGAATGTGATGAATGTCCTCCTCCATAGCTTAAGCTAAGGGAGAAATGAAACATTATTAACAAAAATATACAGCGATAGAAACAAAGATCAAGTATGGAAATTCCAATCACAAGCCAAAAAGTTGCAGAAATAAAGGAGATATGTAGTTGTGCCACGATATCACTAAAAATGTTAAGCAGATAAAAAAAAAGTACTATGAAACCTGACAAGCCAAAGGGGGAGGAGAAAAAAAACAAAACAACCTTACAAAAATCAAAGCTGATCATGGAAAAGTTTATAATGGACTAGGTCAAAAAGACAGAGGTCTTCCTAGTTCAACTGTAAGAAACACTGGCTGGACACTTTTTGTAATGATTTACTGATGTAAAACCTGCAAAGCAGATGACTACAAACACAAGCCCACTTCAGCATTTCCACTTCTAATTCCATTAAAACTTACAGGACCTCATTTAATTCAAAATCTGGAATGACTAGGAAGCTGCGGGAGCAGTAGTCTTTTAAAGATTTTGGTACTTCTGTGGCAATTTAACAAAATAGACAGCAAAAGCACTACAAAATGACAAATCCATCTTCAGCCCTTCTAGATTTAAATGTAAGTTAATGGTTCACAGCTTTTATTTAACATTTTTAAACGAGTCATCTAAATTAACGTGATGTTTTAATCAGGCTTAATGGAAGCAAACTGAAAATATACAGTGTCAGGGTCCATGCAAAAGCAACAGTGCAGAAAATAAATAAATGCAATCTTAACACCGAGCAACATTAGGGACTTGCCAAAAGTCCTAATGATTTCCAACTCAGAAAACAGAAAAGAGAGGGGAATGCAAAACAAAACCCCATAGCTTTCAAGCTTCCACAGAATCAGGTCTGCACAGCACCTGTCAAACAGAAAGAAACGAAGGCCAGCATGACCAAGGAACCATTTATCTTCTTCTCTTCTTGTCTTCTGGACTTTAAGTTTATAGGTAGCTGCTGTTTATTCCAGGGCACGTGTGAGATTGCTTTAAGTTCAAAATTCAACTGTAAACAAATGCCAAAATAACCCAAACGATGAAACCCACAGTCCTCCCTGCTGCCTGCTGTAAGGGAAACTTCCCTTATCCTCTTTCATCCCCTGGGATGAGGGGGCAGTCACTCTGCATCAGGGAAAAATTGAACACTTGATGCCAGGAATCATGACATCATGGGAAACTTCTACAGAAGACACCAAATAATACAAAAATTGGCAGCACTGCTGCATTTGCTTCGTTTTCATTAAGATGAGAAGAGCAGGCAGATGAACCTCCAAGAGCACTGTGACCTCCACACAGCCTGAACTAGTAAGAGCCTGTCTGAGTGGGACTTCCCTGCCTGAGATTCACAGTCAGGGGATACATTTTCCACCTCAGCAATGCTCTGCAGTCAAGGTGCCGGGCTAAAGCACAAGCCTAAAGAACGAACCAAGATCCTTTGGAAAAACAAAGGCCCTCAGCCGCTGCTTTTTCTCAGTAGCACTCATTGTGTAGCACTTTAACACCTTTCACAGCAATAACTGCAACTTAGAGAACTGCCAACCCCAAATTCAGAGTCAGCACATCCACGTGCTTATGCTGGAGAGGACAGATCTTTGTGCAGTTCAACACTGTGCATCAGCAACTGATTTCTATTATATGCTGACTGAAATCTAACGACTTGCATCATTGCTATGGACAATTGGCAGGCGTGATTACATGACACTGTAGGTTTTTTTTTGTTTGTTTGTTTGTTTTTTAATTTACAGCATTAAAAAGTTTTAATTATTTCCAGATAAGAAAAATTGCCGGGGCGTTCTGCACACAAAACATTATGCATGTAATAAAGCCAATTTAAGTGCAAGTATTTTCACAAGAAAAAGAAATCTGAAGTTAAGGTGGCTTGGGGGTTTTTGAGCAAACTTGCATAGCTAGGAAAAAAAAAAACAAACCCATAAAACTTAGGAGATGTAAAGTTTTATTGAGTTTTTTTTTTTTAAATAAATAAAAATGCACTACATGAGAAAATAAGTTTCTAAACTGAACTATGTCAGCTCACACAATGTTAGCAAGAATTACCTTCACCAAAACAAATGCTGATCTTGCAAAAAACTGCCCCTGTGCAACAGAAATAGGTTTTACTTAGTTTTTCTTTGAAGTCCTCTTAAAGCATTTACCTACATAAAAGTACGTGGTGCCAATTCCTCTTCCATACATTTTAAAGGCAAACTCTGAAGTCCTACTCCACCTATCACTCATACAGCAGGACACCTTCCTTTTCGCATCGGGGTATTTTCAGGCTGAGAGGCACGTTTGGCATTGCAGAGGGGTACCAGGCAACTGGGCCTAGACTTCGCCACAAAAATCCTTTCAGGTGAGGCGACATCCCAAAACACCAGTACAGATTGTATCAAGGAATATTTCATCATTCCTCCTCTTACATTGTAACAGCAGAAATTCATGAGAAAAAGGTGGGTTAACCACCAGAAAATTAGGGAAACTGAAAAATTAATTTGTTGACGGGGGGGTTCTTTGGCTGTTTGGGGTTTTTTTATTATTTGTTTGTTTGGGGGAGGTGTTTTGTTGTTTAGGGTTTTTTTTTTTTATTTGAATCTTTTACTTATTCTGGTTGTTTGGTGAAGACTGTGATTAATTTCCCCCTCTTCGCTCCTCTACAATAAACACCTTTGTTGTAAAGGGCAGGTACAGTATTCACAAAGGCTACTAGACAGCCCAACACCCACAAACCTGCAGACCAGAGGCAGAATGCTCTGAATGATAAAAGGAACCTGTAAAAGAAACTTGGACAAGGACTTTGTAACAAGAAAGACTCCGGAATTAAACCTGGGATACAAAATAACCTCTAAATTTAGGAGCCCAGAAACACTGTTAATGTCTAGAACCTCAAAATTAGAGTTCTGATGAGCATCTCGAGAACACTC
>VZRE01005237.1:0-12937 GCA_013396775.1 Cephalopterus ornatus | reverse complement strand
TGGCTTGTTTTTTTTTTTTTTTTTTTAACACAAACTCCACAGTTAATGCAACCGCAACCTCAAAAATGAATCTGTCTTTCAATAAAAACTTTGTATTTATTTGAGCAGTTAATTGTTTATTGTATAATTACTGGTTGCTGGAATGTAGATTCTTATCTCAAAAAGCCTTGCATATATGCCTTCAGTTTACATAAGCTTATCCTAAACAAGCACAGCAATCTGAAAGATTACTGCCTTAGGGTTTCTTTTTATAAAATTTAGCTTTTAAACAGACCCAACTTATACAGCATGTAATTTGCATATCAAAAATACATTCACCGTGGCAAATAACCTTGTGGCTATCGAGCCCTTTGTACTCTTGTTTCGAAGTTTGCCAGAAATCCTCACTTGTACTGAAATTTCACATTAGTTTCTGAAGAGACATTCACATTACTCAGTACTTTGTTTGTTATTATTATTTGCTACACAGTGTTCCAAAAACACTTGGCCCTTATCACTGATTATCACACTGATTTCCACTTCTACTGTCATAGTTAACTGCACAATGGAGTGATTAGTGCTGGAAAATAATACTAATTCGACATACAAATTTAGAAAATAGTTCTCTCCAAAGTATTTTTCATTGAGAAGATCCATTCAATTTTAGCGGAATATTAAAGTGTCCTTTTAGAGATGTCCCATAAAGAATCAACATTATTTGTCATTGCTGTAATGATGCAATCAAAAAAACCCACAACTTATGACAATGAAATGATTCAAGTATTAATCTGGTTTTTTTCAGCTGCATTAGCTGGGCTAATAGAAGACTGTTACCTCTGCAATGAACTTCTGGAAAAAAAAAAAAGTATAGTCTTTGCACTTCATTGTTATTAAAATACCTCAACCTTGATTTACAGCTCCTTTTTGTTAGTCCAGATTAAGTCATCCCAGAATCCACTCTTCACATACCTGTTTGTACTGCTATTCTCACAATAATTCATTTTCAAAGCATTCTTCGATCTTAATAATTTCATACCAATTCAGGTTTCCATCTGCAAAAGGTTATTGGGTTACACTGCACTCAACCCCCCTCCTCACCTGCCAAGACAATCACCAGGTCTGCACTTTGCACAAGTGATGGATGCATTTCTCAACTCCTAACTCAGATGGAAGTACCCCTTTTACATGGAAACAGAATTTAGCTGCGATAAACACTGGACATACAAGTATTTTTATTTCTTTCACCTCCTTCAAATAACCTTGCTCTCCTAGGCATCCATACAGAACGAAACACAGAAACAACAACACCTAAAAACAAGTATCTTAGTTCACTTGATACAAGAAGTACCATTACATGGAAAGGGGGCATTTTCATCTTCCTACTTTATTTTCTAGATAATTCTTCACTACAGCTTAGCAGTTTTTAAGGTTTTTGATAGATTTTGACAGACCAGAACTCTTAAGGGGCAAAGGATACTTCTGGGTGCAATACCTTTCTCTCAGGCACTTGTAGCTTCTGCCTCTCATATTAAGGAAAATTGCGAAAGAAAACCCCACATTAAATTACAGAGCACTCTCAGAGTATTCAAATGGTGCAAGGCTGTGCACAAAGTGACACTGGACACCTACAAGACAAGCAGTTGCTCAGGAAACTCCTGACTCCAGGAGATCCGAGGGGTGCTCCCGCCACCTGAGAGGGGAACTCGGCACCCCAACATCGGGCTCCTGCACAAGCTGACAAGTCTTGAGACCAAAACGACTAAGCCCAAGAAAACAAAAGGCAACAACCCAGCACGCACAAAAGTGATCAGATTTGAGGTAGACCACGGAATTTGATCTCATTTTTTGGCTGCCTGTTCCGCCTTACTAAAAACAAGAGCTCCTGTGAGATGATAGCTCAGTGTACAGCAACACCCCCCCCGCCCCCAGTTAAATCCCCAAAAAGGAGATTAAATAGAACAGTGATAGCTGGCAGAGAAATATCTTAAAACTCACACTCTGCATTTTATCTTACTTGAAACACATACATGAAATAGGGGAAATACTACTCAAATTTCCCTCTCTATCCCAAAGCTCAGACACCTGCCAAAGGAGTGTCTCTCTCTCCAACCAGCTACTTCGCTGTGCAATAGCAAGTTCCAGTCAGAGAACAAAAGCAAAGCCATAAAAATGACAAATGCACTTCTAAATATTAAAAACACCATAAATATAAGATACAGAAACTGATATGCAGCCTACATCTCTTTCTGTCCACTGTATTTGATTTTAAACACGTAAAATGCAGTTCGGCTTCTGTTACCTGCTGGCAGGTTTGTAGTTAGGGTTATTTTAGTATCAGATACAGCATTTATTATTTTGCTTAAACACTTATCTTTATCAATTTGTCTTTATTCAATCATCTCGTGGGGAAAGAATGGAAGAGCACTACTCAGAAACATTATCTGAATTTAATACATATGAAATGGGGGATAAATGGCCCTTGAGCTGCCCATTGTAACAGCAAGAGTTCGCAGTTTGCTACATGAAACTAGAATGTAATTCAGCATCTGGGGTTCATCTGCAGCTCAGAATAAAATTAAAATTTAAAAGCAAAGCTATAGGTAGGTAACTTGAATCCAAAAATAGGTTTGTTCTTGTATTTAAAAAAAAAAAAAAAAGCCACAACTCTAAGAAGCAGAAACATAAAGGACAGAAGAAGTTGCCCAGGAAGAAAGTTGCTAAGCTAATTAAATTAAATACTGTTAGTAACACCAAATCATCCTTTTCAACACACTTCTGGAAGTTTAAAAGTAAGCCCTTAAAGGCAACAGAAAATGTTTCAGAAATTCCAAAGGAAAAGAATGGAAAACAAACTCCTCAGCCCAGAGACTCGTTTCAGTGCAAAGTATTTTTTTAAAATGTATACAATATGTGATTTTTCACCTCTATTTCCCAGACACATACTGGAGGGGAGGTGGAAGACACTGCAAGAACAAATTTTATTTGAAGTTTGAAAATGTTGGCAGGCTCAGGAAAAATAGGAAACCAGCCTACTCTCTGCATCTAATTTTCCTGATCCTCACATTAGACTATACAAGACAAAATAAACCTTCATGTTTGAAGATTCCACTTACATTTGCTCAAAGAATATTTAACAGTCTAGAGCAGGTATGGTGTCCAAGAGACAAATGAAAAAAACTAATTCGCTATTTGAAAAATAAAGTCTACCACTGAGAAGAAAAGCATCTTTACAATTAATACACCTTAAAAGGTACATATGGCACTCTTTCAAGAACACCACACAACTTTAGTATTGGCCTAGCCAGTTTCTGAACTACAACAAGAAATAAATCGATGTCAATATTTTCAAGTATTATTAACTATCTAACCACGTAATTTTTAAGATATATGACTTTCGAAAAGATGCAAAACAAAGAGTATAGTACTGAGGTATCTCGGTAAAACACACAAGAGTAGCATTTTATCAACAATCTCAACTGTCTGTTGGTTGTGCCACATTCTTCCCCTCTAATGCAATTACACGCTACCTATCCAGTGTGGAATATATCACATTGAAGCACACCAAAGGCAATCACCCGCCACTCTTTCATTATAGATGAAGCTATAATGTTAATTTCCCACTTTCAATTCAAATGCAGAGCCACCAAGAGCAAGGCTGAGGCTGACACAATGTGGACTGAAGGTTGCCTGCAGCTACTTTTGAGAGGAAACGCTCATTACTTCCTTGCTTTCTAGGAGTCGAGATAAGGAGCTTCTAAGAAATCGATTTTGAGGTAGAAAATTACATGCAGGGAACTGCCTGAGTGAGCAAAAGTTCATGCTGTTCCTGCGATTCTTCACCTGAATACATGTCACATTTCAAAGGAAAAAAGAGATTTTATTGCTAAAAAGGTCCATCTCCCTTTTATTCCCACGTTAATGAGTCTGAACTCCTTATGCTTGATCCTTTTAAAAATGAAAAGCCCAAAACCGCTTCAGGAAAGTGTAAATAGTCTTACTGGTACTTCAATACCTGAGTGCAAGCGCTGGCTTGTCTGATTAAGTAACCTGTGGAGTTCTTAATAACAAAGACAATATAATTCTGCTTTCAAAAAAAAATCAGTTAAACTCCTTGAAACCATGTATGTAAAAAGCAATATTCAGACAGAACTGAGCTATTTATAAACTTCAATTTTCAGTTACTATGGACGGACTGGACAAACTACCTTATGTTCTTATTTTTTAAGGTACAGAGTCTAAATCAGCTTTTTGATGAGGTCATCTATGGCTGAAATGCAGGACATTTACAAAATCATCTTTCTCTCTCCTTTTTTTTTTTTTCAAAAACAATCAGAATTGGCAAATACTTAACCACTACTCTTGGCTTCGACAAAAAAAAATAAATCTTTGAAACTTAACCAAAGCAACCTTCTATCAGAAATTTTGCAGCTTATAAAAACTAACTAAAACTAAACTATTCTACAACAATGCCAGTTTTAAGCTCCTGATGCACTTTTTAAGATTTCAAGGTCTAAAGACCTTGAATTCAGAGCAGTGTTCCTGCTCTGAATATTGGAACTTAACTTTGATATACTTATTAACTCAGTATCATCACTCTCCACATCGAAACAGACACTGATATGTCCACATATCCCCCCAATTTATATTATAAAGCAGTGTCAGAAATAATTTTAAGACATTTGTTTTGCCAAGCAATGTTTTGGGGATTTTTACATCTTCCCTGACAGCTTCTACTCTACCACTCCCTGCAGAAAAACGAGTACCCATTATGGCCTGAGTAGCTTACACCACAGAAGGATCTGCAATCTTATTTTCTTGGCTTTTGAGACATTGGATTATTTTGTCACTACATTTATTTATCCTCTTCTCTTACCTTTCCTCCACGAAAGAACTTTTGCTTTACCCAGCACGGAGAGAATAGCTGTGATTTTTTAAATTAGCAACACTTCTCTCCCAGACCTTTACTCACAACTTCAAAAGATTTTTGTAACAGACAGTAATGGAAATCTAACACTTTTTCTCCAATACGTGATGCTGTTCTGCTGTCAAAAGCATACTTGGGAGTTATTCAAAACTCTTCTTTAGATCACTCCAGTATTAGTGGTTGAGCACACAGCACAATCCTCTATTACTGTTGGCTGAGATACACACAAAAGAGATTTCATTACTTTTAATAACAAAATTTTATTTCAAAATATAAAAATCATCAGAGCATTATCTCAAGATGTGGCCTGGCCACATCAGTGTCTTATTAAAAATACAATTCATCTCAGCTATTGAAATGCTTCTCAACCCTCATCCTCCCACAGCTATTACAGCATTGTATTTTGTGGCAAGCTTGGGTCTTACCTTTAGGCTACTATTGGAATTCTTGATATCCCATTTCTTAATAAGCCCTTTATTTTCCAGTTATAGGGAAAAAAAGGTGCTGAAGTTGAGATTTTCATCACAAAAGTGGTAAGAAGTGCAAATATGTGCTATATACCCACAGAGTCGTCTTTGGCAGCACCTCTTTTCATGACCAAATCCCCAAGCACTTTACAGGGACATAACCCACGATATATCTTCTCCTTCAGTGTAGGGAAACTAAGGCACAGCTACTCACTCACTCAGATTCACAGCCCTCACCATCGAGTTTCAAACAGTCAGTACTGAAATAAGAGTCAGTTTTTCCAGGTTTGGTGAAGTTAAATTTTCTAAGAGCTCAGTACCCAATAACCTGGAACCCTGTGAAGATCAGTGGCCACAGAACTGGCACAGAACAGAGGCATCTCCTCACTGCCCGCATCTGAGACCCCAAACCTTCCTATCCCTGATCATCCATCCAGCCAAAAACTCAGGGCCGTTAAATGGGCTCTAAGCCTCCCAGCACATCTAGGTATCTACAGCGTCTTCCCCACCCCACAACACACCACAAGGGCTAAGCAGCTCACATGAGCTCCTGGAGATTCAAAAAACAGGCACCCCTATGACTAACAACACTCCTATCCCAATTTAGGAGCTGTGCCCAGGACAGATCCAACATATTAACAACACACAGTTCACCATAAAATGCTGCAAAGAGTCCTTTCCATTAAAGGAAACATCACAGGGTGTTATTACCTAATTTCATGAGGAAAATTAGCATAGCCCTTGAAATTGGCTCTTACACCTCTTCATCCCAAAACAGGTTTAAATTTACATTTCTAACCTTGCCACGTTTTCACCAGTCACTATTTAGTTGAAAATACCATGTGAACACAGCTGCTTGTGAAAGCTAGAAAAACTGCACTGTTCAAAACCGGAGAAAATAGTTACAGATACGTGGCATGTATTTTGAGATGGGAAATACTTCACTATATGAAACAAATTCCTTGAATATGCCCCAGATATTGATTTAAGATTTCCTGATGATCATGCACATGTCTAAACAGACGCAAGTGTTGAGATCAAAACAGTATACACACACACGTGCACTAAAAAGAATATCCTTTAATTGGTGAAAAACCTGTATTCTCTTAAAAAGAATAACAAAAGGAGGGGTTTTTTTGGAGGGGAAAAGATGAAAATCCCATCTCTCTCTAGCAGTGCTGAGTGTCAGTAACATCCAGGTCACCAGTGCCAGCAACTGAAGGTAGTTAACACATGGTTGTGTTGAGAGTCTGAAGGAGTTGGCTGTCTACGATCACTCTTTGCACAGCAAATGAGCAAATGTTCACATTCAAGAAAAACTTATTAGAAATCCTACTCTTGGCAGACTCAGCAGAGAATAATGAAATGGGAGGAACACCGGGATTGAAGGATTATTCACTGTCTAGCACTGGAATTTTTGACACGAAGACGAGAGAAAGTAAACAGGATGTGGTGTGAAGCACTGAGCTGCCATATTTCTGAAAGGGATTTCCTGGGCAGAGAGGAGAGAACCATGGAACGTGCAGCACACGCTGGTACATTCAGTGTCACCACAGAACACCCTCCCCAACTGCACACACACCACACAGGAGCTGTGGCCCTTTGTCTGGCATGTTCTGGATTTCCAGATGTCATCTGGAAACGCTAGATGAAGAGCTAGAGCCCTCCATCTCTTCTCACACAACGCTGACCAGGTGAAAAGAAGAGGGCTATCTCCAAGGAAATCTAGGTGTATGACAGCCCCAAGTATAATTCCTACGGGGTTATTAAGGAATAAACATTCCTTTGTATCCTCCTATGTAAACACTATTACTCTAAGATAAGGATGCCTAAGGGTGCCTTCTTCCTGCTGAGCGTAATTGGTTACACTTCTACAAGTCCTAAGCAAGCAACACAGGTAGGCATGTAGAGGGAAGATGAAAAAGAAGAAAAGCAATACGGGCAAATAAAAGCTTGTCTAAACATATGTATGTTCTTGCTGAATTGTTTTGGAGTAAGAAACTTCCAAGCACGCAGAGATCCAGGAATAAGAGCTCCCTGATGCTGTTTACTGTAGCCCATAGCCAGAAAGGTTCTGAGGATGGAAGTGCCCGTGCACCCCCCAAGGTCTGTCCAGAGCAATGAAACAAAGGAAGCAATGTCACAAGGGGTGAGACAACAGCAGAAGTAAACCCAAAAACTATGAAATCTGCCCAGTGAGACAAGTAAATCTAGTACTTAATAACCAAGTGCTCCGTCCTCTCTGAGGACATTTCTCTTTGCTTAAAAATTCTAAGAATTTTCCTTTCCCTGTCACTTGCATGGGACAGGAAGAAATGCCCTGCTGGAAAGGCTGAACTCTGCATGCTGCTCCAAGTTATTTCTGTCACCCTTTAGGCTGCTAAGGAAGGTCTGAAGAGAGACTATTAATATGCTGCCTTTAAACTGGTTTTTGGTTTTTTAATTTGTTAGTTTCATGTCCGGAATAGGCACTCACCATATAAAGTAACTTTTTGACATGCAAATTTGCGAACGCTTAGACAAAACACAACAAACAAAAATATCCAAGCAAATACACCCACTCTATAAGAGCTCTGGTATTGTTTATAATCAATGTAGTTCAGTCATAGGTGCCTTTTTCCTGACAGGAACAAAGATTTTTCTAAGAACAACCTCCTTCCTAAAACAGCATTATGCCAGAATCAACAGCATCTCCAAGTAAAAATGAGAAGTGGGCAAAAGCACAGAAAAAACAAAGGGGTATAAGGAGAACACCTACAGTTAAAGTTAACAGGATGAAAGGTAAAATGCACCCATGGGACTGAAATACTTTTTGCATAGGTGGAAGAATACAACCCCCCCTCTCTTTCAGAACACGGTATTCAGTAACCTGCATTGAAGTTGCTGCTTCTGTGGGAAAGGGCTCACATCCAAAATATTATTCCAGGTGATCTCAAGAGAGGTCAAGCACTGAGCTAGGACGGACACTTACGGAGCGCTCCAGGTAGGGAAGCAGGTTGGGTGGGATGTTCATTGAAGACAGTGTCATGGCAAGACTGAGCCCATCTAAAACGTGTCCAGGACCGCTGGGAAGAATCTCTGCCAAGGCCACAATCCTTCCAGCTCTGCTCCCTGCTCATTCCCTGGTGCCACCTCTGGACCCCAGTCTGACAGCACAGGTACACCAGCACAGCTCTCCAGCTCAAGTAGTTCACCATTCCAGCCAGGATAGTTTCCTCATGGATTAACAAATGAGACCAGCTCCCCGTGCAGTTGCACAAACACCAGAGCAAACGCAGGGGAGGAGGAAGGGAGCCCCTTTCAGCAGCAGTGAGGCTGAGCAGCCAGTTCAGCCATCTCATGTAACTGCACCCTCAGACTAAGTTTCAGCTCGTTCCTTCTGCACACTGTTCCCTGTCACCACTGCTCACTGCAGCAGAGCGACAGACACTGCTCGAAATGTTTCATATGAAGCTGGCACTAAATTTAATAAAGCGAGCAGCAGGTAATTCCAAACAAGCCTGTCTGGCTCATTTAGAAACTCCAGCAAAGATTTTGCAAGATGACCACACATCAGCACCTGGGAAAAGCTATGGGACACGGAGCAAGAAAGCATTCAGCCTCTGTTCAATCTTCGACCTTCCCACGGCTGTGATCTCAGTGTGTGCTGAATGCGGGTTAAAACAAATGAAAAAAAAAAAAAGAAAAAGGAGACCAACAAAAGCTAGCAAGTCCCTGTAAGGTATCTGTGCTACACCATGGATTACTGGTGTTTATTTTGCATGTATAAATGTTTATAAATGTTTTAGATATAAACTACGACAGAAAGTTTGGTAAGATTTGAAACCGACCTACCTTTCTATATGTTTATTTAATCTTCCTGTGCCTTTTAATAGCAAATGTTCTACGTATATTCCCAGATTACGAGCTTTCAACATTTGAATACTACGCCATAGGGAACTTTTTGTAGGATATGTGTTTAACGACAAACATTGGTTTCACCTCTCAGAACAATTTCATTTGATGAAAGAAAATGTTCTGTTCTTTTCTGAAACACGCTGTCTGCACTTTTAGAGTTTCTATAGCTATGCAAAAATCCATTAGAATTTAAAATTGAGCCTTGACTAAATCACAATTATCATACAGCTGTTACAATAAGCATTAGTTTGACAGCTATGCAAAACTGAGTTAAAAAAACCATCATAACCATTTATCACAAAACTCTAAGTCCCCAATTCATGTAACTTTGCATATGAACTCTCACTGTAACTAACTCTTTATCCTAGATTTGCTGTTATGAATATAGACCACAGTAACCAAATGCAAGTACAATCTATTGCAAAGAACCATCTTGAATTAAACTATATAAAACCCCATGTGTTTCGGTAGGGCACAAATGGACATAACACTACTGGGCATGAAGAAACAGAGACCATGGCAGTCACCATAAAATTTACAACACCAACAAAATAATTGTGACGGACTTTTAATCACACATAGCAGAAGATTCGAGTCTTAGAGCTGTGGTAAAAACCAAACAAGAACAGTGAGGAACCAAACAAGAACTCGTAAAAATCCTTCTCTGAATGAAACCTCAGGTCAGGCATAAACTAAACCAGAAACCTCATCCATTACCACCCGTTCCTATTTCTCTTTCCAAGCCATTACAAGTCTCTCAAATTATTACACATTCAGCTGTTTTCTGAACACCAGGTTTTTCTCTAGCAAATAACCAGTAAGCACAACATACCTTATCTGCCATTCAATAGCTTTAGACTGTGCCACAAAAGGATAGTTTCAGCACAGAAGCAAGGTTTTCCAGCAGCTACAGTAAAAGGTCAGAGTGGCAGTGTGCCCATCAAACCATCACAAACTCCTTGAGGATGCTGACAGCCTGTGTAAGAGTTGGGGGGGAAGGGGAAAGCAGAGGGCAGGAGCATCCCCTTCGCCCCCTGCTGTGGGGCTGTGTGGCTGCACTGTCCCAAAATGCTCCTCAGCAGGAGCGATCTCTGCTCAGTTAACACGATGATTCAGGTGATTTCCACCAGCTTCCATCCCCAATTCACCATCTTCTCCTATTCCATGGGAACGGTTATGTCACAGCAGACCTGGTAGCAATGTCCTTGTAACACTTCACCACACATTTCCTTTCAGTTGATAAGAATAGTGCCATTACACAGACAAAACAAGAAATAAGGAGCAGGATAAAAACCAGATGGCTGAAGTGAAGCGCAGGAAGACAGGAGCAGTGCTTGTAGGGAGGAGAAATCATTCTGATGAGCTGAGACTGTGAACATGGCTCTCCACACAAAGGGAACATAGCCTGCCACGACACAGCCTGCAACAGCATATATATGAAATTTGAATGAAATATTGTTATCTATATCACCTAAAGGCTGAATTCTTTTCCAGCAAGTACCAGATGAACGTGACACACATTTTTTAATTTAACATCAGGCTAATGCAGCTTCAGCTGTTCAGATGACTACCTGTCAGCCACAATCAAAAACATCATTTTGAAAAATGTGAAGTGATACGTAACACAAGTCAAGAACACGGACAGTATATTCCCTTACAGTACATCTGTACCTTCACAATTTCCTTCCAGGCTGGTGCAAGCCTTGGCAGTGATAGGCATCACTCTTACATCCCAATCCCTCAACAACAAATGTTATAGAGGAACCAAAACACTTATGCAAGCCCAGACTCTACCTAACACTGTGTCCAACAGGGTAGATTAATTCTTATTAAAGTGACATGAGCTCCAGAAACCCAGTTGAGGAGAACTTCAAGCACAAAATATGATTCACAGTATTTTCCCTGCTCTTGCTACAGGTAAAATAAAGTTTGAATGTTTCAGCCAACACGTTATAAACGCATCATTCATCACCACATACAAAGCCTTGAGATGAAACTTTAAAGAACTAAAGCAACGTCTTCCTGACATTGTTTCCTGAAGCATAGCATAAATACTGTCAGATCATATATGGAAGCAGTAATACTAATTTGAGTGGTATAGGTAGCAGGCATTGACCCAATGACCTTCTGCATGATACTTGTCCCGGGAATTTTCTCCATGACATTTCAATTAAGAAATTCCCAAAATATACATTTTGAACTGCATTAATATAGCAGCTATTAAAAAGATTAAAGTTATGCTTTAAAACCTGGGTATATTTTTTTTGAATACAGGGAAAAAATCATCAAGCAGTTGCATTTCTTTTAAGATGCCTCAAAAAATCACTTTTGCTTCTGTACCACATATTCTTAAATGACCTGGAAAATCCAAACCTCCCTCCTGGAATACATGGCATGATCCTCAACAGATGATGAAAACTGGCAAAAGCAACATAGAAATGACATGTTGCTATGCTGGTTTTGGTGGGAGTGAGTGACATGACCAAAAGTAGTAAACAATTAAGAAGAAAAGTTGGAAAGGATGATAGGAGACCTCACTTTGCCAGGTAGTCAATTTTGCGGAGAAACTGGCTAAATAGCTTCATGGGGCAAGCGTTTGTCCAAAAAACTACCCGTCCTTGCAATTCTCTGGGAAACATGGAATTTAGAATCTCACACCCCAGGGAGGTCCTGTGATCTTCTTACTTAACATTGATTTAATTGCTTCTCAAATGCAATGTCCACAGTTCAGGAAGGGTGACAATAAATTGGAGGGAATCTTAGAAGAAAACTGGGAGAATAACTAAAGTAGCAAAAAAAAAAATTAAAAATATCTGGTAACAAACTCCAAAAGATTATGCTCTTGTTCTCAAGAAAAGTAAGTAAAGCAAGAAGTTAAGCAAAATTCATAAGAATTCACAGTCAAGAAAACATGATATATAATGGGATTTTCAGTGTCAATGGGCTATAAGTAAGACCCAGTGGTCAGAAAGAAGAGGTAGCCCTCTTCGGATCAGAAATAAAATACAAATCAGTATATTTGCATACTTTACCAAGAATTGTGCAGAATTTTGCCTCACGGAAAATTTTCAACTGCACCTTCTAAAACATAAACTCTAGTTGCGAACACAAATTGGGGGAGAAAATAAGTCCTATGGCCTGCATCATGAAGAGGTCACACTAGATGATTGCACCAGTCCTTCTGACTTGATAATCTATTCATCTTATCAGACACGTCTGACCACTTTCAGAACCAAATGCAAAGTCATCTATCCATAAGAGCACCTATTTCGACGGGGTATTTTTAGCTCCCTGAGCCTCTTTTACCTTTAAACGTCGCCGAGACGGGAACTGCGGATAAATCAAAGCCAGAGGCACAAAAAAGGCAGGCGACAACGAAAAACCTCATCGCCCAGAAAACACCCCTTTTAGCTGGCAGAGTTACACAATCAAAAAAGCAACGCGAAGCCAATGAGATATCCCGCATTTTTCCCCCCCGCACTTCCCGGAACTTTGCAGAACTCTCGGCGGGACCCAAGTTGTAGCTGAGAGGAGGCTCCGCGCGCCCCGGAGGGAAGAGGCTCCCCAGGCTCCGCGGGGCCAGGGGCGGGCGCGGGGGATGCCGGCGCGGCCGCCGCCGTGCCCCGGCCACGGGCAGCTTTGTTCGGGCGGGCAGCGCCGGTGCCCGCGG
>VZRE01005236.1:0-11233 GCA_013396775.1 Cephalopterus ornatus | reverse complement strand
CTTGCTTCTTGGTCCTTTTCATGCTCTTTTCCTCTATGTTTTTTGCTGTTTCTTAAATGCGTTTTCTCCGAGGCATCACCAACTCTGCTGGGGGCTCAGCTGTGCTGGGTCTGCTGGGCTACCTGGAGCTGGCTGTGTGACACTGGGCAATCCATGGCTCTAGCCCTGCAGGCCCCAATACCTAAATCTTACCATTGCAGAGTGCATCCAGCCTGGGGTGGCATTTGGTGGGGCAGGAGGCACATTGTTCTGAGGTAAGAAAGGTGAGAATCGTAGAATTGTTAAGGTTGGACAAGTCCAGCCATTAACCTGGCACTGTCAAGTTGACCACTAAGCCATGTCCAGGAGTGCCATATCTACAGGCCTTTTAAATACCTGCAGGGATGACAATTCCACCATTTCCCTGAGCTGCGTGGTCCAATGCCATGAGCAGCCTTCCCCAGGAGAATGGATGCTGTCGGAAGCAATACCAAAGGCTTTACTAAGTCCAGGCGGACAACGTCCACTAAAAATTTCACCCTGTCAGAAAAGGAGATAGGGCTGCTCAAGCAGGACCTGCCTTTCCTAAACCCATGCTGGCTGAGTTCCAGATCCCCTGGTTGTCCTGCACATGCTGCATATGATGGCACCTAAGATGAACTGCTCAATGACCTGCCCTGGCACTGAGGTAAGGCTCACAGGCCTGTAATTCCCCATATCTGTCTTCCATATCTTCTTCTAGATGGGCATCATATTTGCTAACTTTACATCGACCGAGACCTCCCTGGTTTAGCCAGGGCTGCTGGTTTAAGTGATGAAAAGTGAGTACCTCTATCAGTTTGCTCAATAGTAGAATTAACATCCCCACTGTATTTTGAGGGCTAGCTCAGCAAGGTGCTTTGCTTAACATAGATTCCAGGTTGCAGATCTGGTCACTAACAAAATTTGTCTTGGAAAAGGCTATTTTAGGTCTTGGAAGTCTTGTATGTATCATCTCCGGCTTCCGAGGAGCTCTTTTGCCTCTACCTTGAGGGCCAGGCAAGCGATGGTGCAGGCAAAGGCCCATCGAGTGAGTTGCCTAGGGCAACTCAGTCAACTCCCATGCATTACAACTGCCTCAGGAAAGAAAAGAAAAGGAAAGAAAGGAAAAAAATAAATAAATTGTAGGCAACTCCCTTCAGAGGCAATGGGCTTGTTATGCTGACCAGACCAAGGAAGGCCAACAGGGGAGATATCCTGACTGAATCTGTTACAGACCACCCAACCAGGATGAGGAGGCAGACAAAGCATTCTGCAAGTGCCTGGCAGATGTCTCACAATCATTGGATGTTGTTCTTGTGAGGAACTTTAGTTGCTAAATGTCAGTTGGAAATGTAATACATTGGAGAAGGAACAGCCAACGAGTGTGTGGAAGAGAACAACTGACACAGCTGAGCCAGCCAAGTGCCCTGTTGGACCTGCTGTTAGTGAATGGAGGACTGGTGGGAGATACGGTGGTTGGAGGCGGTTTTGGGCACAGCAACCATGAAATTGTAAAGGTTTTGGTTGGTTGTGGAGTAAGGAAGGAGTCACCGAAACAGCTGCTTTGACTTCTGGAGGGCAGACTTCAGCGTATTTGGGACTGCTGTTCCGAATGTGCCTTGGGAAACAGGCCTGAAGAGCAAAGGAGTCCAGGAAGGCTGGATATTCTTTGAGAGGAAAGTCTTACAGGTGCAGGAGCAGGCTATCCCCATATTTGAAAAGACAGCTGGAAGGGAAGAAGACTAGCCTGGCTGAACAGGGAGCTTTCATGGGGAGTTTACCACCTTTGGAAGAAAAGGCAGACAATTTGGGAAGAGTATAAGGATCTTGTTGGGTCATACAAGGAGAAAATTAGGAAGGTGAAATCACAGCTGGAACTCAATCTGGCCAATGTTGGTAAGAAAAATGGGTTTACAAATATATTAATAACAAAAATAGAGCCAAGGAGAATCTCCACCCTTTATTGGGTGCAGAGGGGGAAGCAGTGCCACCAAGGATGATGAAAAGACTGAGGTACTCAGTGCCTTCTTTGTCTCAGTATTTTACAAAAAGACCAATTATCCTCAGGGAAACCAGCCTCCTGAGCTAGAAGACAGATGGGGAAGACAGGGATGAGGAACAGAATAAGCTCCTCATAATCCAGGAGGAAGTAGTGATTTGCTGTGCCACCTTAACACTCACATATGGGCCTGGATGGGATTCACCTGAGTATACTGAGGGGGCTGGCAGAAGTTCTCAGTGAGCCACATTCCTCTATCACTCACCAGCAGTCTTGAGTAACCTGGGAGGTCCCTGGTGACTAGAGGTTGGCCAATGTGACATCCATCCATAAAAAGGGCTCAAGGGAGCATCCAAGTAACTACAGGCGCATCAGCCTGACTTCAGTTTTTGGGAAGGTTATGGAACAGATCATCTTTGAGTGTGATCACACAGCACACGCAGGACAGCTAGAGAATCAGGCCTAGCCAGCATGAGTTTAAAAAAGGGAGGTCCTAGTGGATGAGAAGGAGGCTGTGGATATTGTCTGCCTGGACTCAGCAAAGCCTTTGACACTGTTTGTCACAGACTACTCCTGGAAAAGCTGACAGCCCGTGACTTGGACAGGTGCACTTTTCATTTGTTTAAGAACTGTCCGGATGGCTGGGCTCAGAGAGTGGTGGTAAATGGAGTTACACTCAGCTGGTCACTAGTGGTGTTCTCTAGGGCTCAGTATTGGGTCCAGTCCTGTTCAATATATTGATGATCTGATAAATTTGCAGATGACACCAAGTTGGGTGGTATCTGATCTGCTAGAGGGTAGGAAGGTTCTGCAGAGGGATCTGGACTGCATGGATTGGTGGCCTGAGGCCAGTGGTATGAGGTTCAATAAGGCCAAATGCTGGGTCCTGCCCTTGGGTCACAACAACCCCAGGCAGTGCTACTGGCTGGGGGCAGAGTGGCTGGAAAGCTGCCAGGTGGAAAAGGACCTGGGAGTGCTGGTCAACATCGGCTGAATATGATCCAGCAGCACGCTCAGGTGGCCAAGAAGGCCAGTGGCATTCTGGCTTGAGTCAGCAATAGCGTGGCCAGCAGGACCAGGGCAGTGAGGGCAGTGATCATCCCTCTGTACTCAGCACTGGTGAGGGCACACCTCAAATCCGGTGTTCAGTTTTTGGCCCCTCACTCCCAGAAAGACATTGGGGTGCTGGAATGAGTCCAGAGAAGGGCAGTGGAGGTGGTGAAGGCTCTGGAGCACAAGTCCTGTGAGGAGCTCCTGAGGGAGGTGGGCGTGTTTAACCTGAAGAAAAGGAGGCTCAGGAGGGACCAGAAAGGAGGTTGTAGCAAGGTGGGGGTCCGCCTTTTCTCCAAGGCAACCCAGGACAAGAGGAAATGGCCTCAGGCTGTGCTGGGGAGGTTCAGGTTGGACATCAGGAAGAATTTCTTCACAGAAAGTGCGGTAAGCATTGTAATGGACTGTCTAGTGGGGTGGTGGAGTCACCATCCCTAAGATTGTTCAGAAAATGAGTCAACATGGCACTTGGTTATATGGTTTAGTGGACAGTGGTAGGTGTTTGGTCAATGGTTAGACTTGATGATCTTGAAGGTCTTTTCCAGCCGTAATGATTTTATAATTGTATGATCTACGTGATGTTGCATTTCCTACCCTTTAATTTGAAGATATACCATGCTGTTGGGCATATCACCTGGGAAAGATGCTGACTCCAAAAATTATATGAATCATTTTAAAGCAGAATGTGGTGTGTGTAGGACGAGAGGAGTATATGTATGATAAGCTGTTCTCATCTACACAGCCTTTTTCTTTTTTGGGTGGGGTCTTTGTTAAAGTGTATGTTTGTAAGAAACTTGCTTCATTGCAAGTTACTACAAAGTGCTGCACCTCTCCCTGTGTAGTGACTGTCAGGAGTAAATAGTGCTGGTTGTACTTGTCATAGAGTCTGCTCACTGTGGTTTTGGGGTGGAAAATTACAAGAAACGGCACCTTGTAGTCCTGCTGTTAAAGCCACTCAGAATTTTCAGTAATTCATTTAGCCTATTTGTACAAATGGGTTTAATTATGTTTCTCTGCTTTTGCAATTGTAGTAAAAGGCTTGGGAAGCTTAAATTATCATAGAATGAAAACATGTAAAAAATTTCTGTAATAAACCACCAAAGGCATCACTCTGGGAATAGAGTCCCTTCTTTGCCAGCACAGTTGCAATACAGCTATTGCAGTGTTGCAATGCTGTGAAGGAAGATGTGACAGAAAGGAAGTATTGTGTAGTTCTCTATTCTGAAATTGACAAAGGCTTTGTGGCCTTTTTAGCAAATTAGCTGATTCTTTTTTTGAGGAATAAATCTAAATAAGATTTAGATATAATAATGATAATAATAATAATTCTAAATAAGATCTAATAAAGAGCAGAGATTAAGAAGACTCACAAATAGTTACACTTAGGCATTAAAACCTTTCTGTGTATATTAAATGTTGGCAGATGCACACTGCACAGCATTGTAATTGGCACATTTCTTACTCCTGTTAAGTTTGAATAGTTTGTAGATCTGCCTCTAAAACTGTCAAATTAGAGTCATATAGCTATTGCCTGTTGTAGAGGCCCAGAGAAGCTGATTTGAGTCACATCGTGGATTGTCATGGTGCATTCTCTTTCTCTCCCTTTTTCTCTTTTCCTTTCTCTCACTCTTTAATTTACCTCTCTCTCTCTAATTCATCTCTTCCCTTTCACCCCACCATTTCATCCAAATCCCACTGCTGTGTGCTTACATAGTGGGTCAGGGACTAACATACCAATTTCCATGTGAACTGTGTAATCTACTAATAAAACACTGATTGTTTGCAGACCCTCTGATTTCTTTTGTTCCTTTTGATGAATAAGCATTAACAAATCTCAGGTGTTTCCTTCCCCTTAAGGGTGGGTTGTCATACCCGATATTGTTGCTTATTCATTGATATGGGAGTCATTAGCTTGGACAATGTATTGCATTTAAATGAAGGCTATAGTCATAAATTTAGTAATTTAAGAGGGTGGTTTTGAGGGTGCTACTATTGAATTTTTATGTTATAATCAAGTGAAATCTAAGAGGTATGTATTAATTCTTCACCCCTTAAAAGCAGCCTTGCATGGAGGTTGAGTCTAGTGTATTTCTGGTGACTGTTTACTGAAAAACAGTTATGTATACTCAGAAATTGATACCAGAATCTGATAATTTTCACTGGCTTTTTCTTCCCGCAAATGATATGACTAGGGAATGGGAGGACACTCATGGTTTTTGTGTTCTACAATGGTTTAAGTCAATGGAAATCAGTACCCATCCCCTCCTCTTTACTTTGGGAGAAATGAAGTGGTCAAGTGGTGGTTCAGGTCATTGGCCCAGGAAGAAATCAACCTTACAAGTTACTTTGTTAAACCAGCTTTGTAACTTCTCAAGGTACAATTCTGTACATGTTTTTCATCAAACCTGCTTTCATTATGACTGCACAATTAAATGCTGCAAGGTCTGTTTCTAGACTGGCCAGTGAAAATGCACCTCATTTTTCCACTTAACCATACAATTCTCTGTTCTGTGCCACTGTGTTAATTAATACAGACTCATTGTAATTATACGGTGGTCAGTAACATTACAGGGTATGGTCACACAGAAGATAAATCATACAGAAGTTAAATACTTTTCAAAACTGAGCTACCATAGGTAAATTAATTTACAGTGAGGGTCAGATTTTTAGCAGTAGTTCTGCAGAGTCCTGTCCTTGCCGGCAGGGACAGTGCAAATGCCTCCCTTTAAGAAGGGGTACCATCGATCAACCAGTCCCCAGAGCAGCCACTTCATCAGCCAAAAGGACACTGGTAGAGTGGTGTGGGCAATGAAAACTGTGAATCTTCCTGTTGAAGACATTTCCTGCCATGTGTTTCAGGAACAGCAGCTCAACTGTGCTTCCACCCTCAGGAAGAAGAGTTAGTTTCTTTTATGGCCTTCATGTGCAAAGTGGATAAAAGCATCTCTAAGTGTGGATATGACAACACACTTTTGGCATGATTTCTATTGTACTCTAAAGGTTTACTGTCTTCTGTTTCGAATCACTTTTGGTAAATCACATCACTTTTTTTTGGTAAGATGTTTTTCTCTCTACTATTAAATTGTTATAAGTGGTGGTAGCTGAAACAGTTATTGACGGTATCACTAAGTGCCCTCTGCATCCTGGAATCTCCTAAGTGCTACCGCCCATACACTTAAGACTATGGACACTTTAATTTAAGCATATAAGTAGTCCTGAGTCAGAAGGATGACTCAAGGTTTTTAAAAGTTAAGCATATGTTTAACTAATCTAGTAGGTCTGGTGCAACTTTTCATCACTTTGAAAGACTGAGCAGCCATCCTTCAGTGAGTCAGTAAAAAACAATTTATTAATCTGTGAGCACTGACAAATAATCAGACCAAATCTAGAATTTAATTTCCATTCAATTAAAAATAATTAAGGGTCTAGTCCTGGCCTTTCTTTCGTGCTCAGTAGAAAAAAAAAATCTGATGTGTCAAGGAGTGTTTGGGTCTGTTTCTGTTGAATCACATTTCTGTTTTATCTGTTACCTACTAGTAAAATAAATGGAAGTTTTCAAAATATCACTATACATGCTAATGTATTACAATACTTGTAAATATCAAAGGGAATTTAGAAACATTAAAACAGTTTACAGTGTAGCCTTACACTGAGGTTATGGATGATGGGGAGATGGCAACATCATTCGAACATAAAAAGGGAATCTGATGATTAGGTAAAGAGAGTGAAGGCTAGTGGGTGCTCTGAAAGTTGGAATGGGTGTTGAGTTCGTGTGTTAAAATAGCTGCTGTGGGGGAAAGAAGGCTAAACAAAACTGAGCCGAACAAGTGACAGAAGTCAGAATGAGTCAATCTACAGCTTCTCTTACTTCCATTAGTGTAGGATGAACACGTTTGTTGTCTGTAATGGATATCTTCCTGAATTGGGGCCAAGACCTCTTGATGCCGTCTGCATTGACTGAGTTATTAAAACTCAATAGCTGTTCTTGGAGAGTGTCTCCTTAGCAAGGACTGTCTGCTTAATAGGAGGCACATTACTATGGACTTTGGCCTTCCATTTACTAATTTCACAGTAATCTATTTTAATTGCAATATTCCTTCTGATTTTCAATCCTGCTGTTCCTTTTTGTGTTGCTGATGGCTGCAATCTTCTTGCAAGTCATTAACTGAAATACATTTGATAGCTTTAAAAGGGACCATCACTTGAGTTGTTCCTCTCACAGTGCTGATGCCCTAAATGATGCATAAGGTACCTACTCGTGAGTGCTCTTAGTTGGTGGCTGTTACTCAATACGCTTGTCTCGCTGTGCGTGTTTGTGCCATTTGAATACGCAGCTGAATTGATTCATCGGTACCAAAATGCTGCGCACATCAACGCAGAGCCGGCTGCTAACTGCCCTTCGAGAGGGCTACGAGGTTTGTGCGGGCGCTCCTCAAACTTGTGCGACGGCGGAGCCGCTTCCCCGCGCCGCCCCCGCTCCGCGGAGATGGGGTGGTGTGGGGTGTCCGCGGGACGGTCGGAGGCTGCGGTGCGGGGTCCGGCGGGGCGGGGAGCGGCGTAGGCGGCGCCCCTTGGTCTATGCGGGTCCCCGCGGCTGTGGCTCAGCGCGGCCGGTGCCTGTTGGGGGGCTCCGGCCGCCGGGGAAGGCAGAGCATCCCCCCGCCGCAGACCCCGCGGACACCGGAGCCCCACCCCGTGCGGAGTTCGGCACCGCTCCCTGCGAGTCCCGGCGGCGAGGGCGGCGGTTTCTGGCCTTCAGAATCACAGGAAAAAGCGTTACTTGGGCTGAGCCGGGCAACTTCCTATTTTGTACACCCCTTCGCTGTCGTGGGGAGGCAGAGGCCCTTGCTAAACCAAACGCCCGTTTTGCAGCCGAGGTAAGTGGAAAGGATGTTTTCAGCAGAGGTCTCTCTGCTCATTTTTGTTAGCCCAAAGTGTTGGAGAGTGTGAAACTCTCCCCCGGACTGTTACTCGCGTGGATCTCTACTAGTGGCAATGCGTGCTTGCATTCCTGTCTCTCCAGCTGTTCACCCCAGACTTGGGGCAGGGCATGCTTTTTCATCTATCCGGACCAAGAAGCTTCTTTCAGTTTCTTTCTTTCAAGTCCATGAGACAGTAAGAATTGAAATTCCCCACTTAGCTCATTGCATTCACCTCATTTTGGAAAGAATGTGGTACAGATGCTTGGCAGTGCTTTTCTTTGTGTGTCTAGTGGTTAGGAGTCAGTTCTCAAAATGTTTGCAACATATGAAATCACAAAGGCAGTAAAATCTCTTTCCCCACTTCCCTCTGCTTAAATTGTTTCTATTAACACAAATTTTCTTGGAGCGATGTATCAGATTTTAATGCACTGGCCTCATGTTTTTTCAATGCTTGCAGTTTCTGCCTACTGATAAAAAATATTTTTGTGTTGTGTTTGTATTTGTGTCCATCATAAGTATCTCACCTACTCATGCTCTAAGTAGAGAAGTGTCACTTAGCTTGTCTCCTGGAATGGACTGTGTTATCTGTCTTTTGGAGGTGGAAGGTCTGGAGCTAAATCTGATGAAGAGCACCTGAGGGAGCTAGAGGTGTTTAGCCTGGAGAGAAGGAGGCTCAGGGAGGACCTTATCCCTCTCTACAAGTACCTAAACCGAGATTGTAGCCAGGTGGGGATTGGTCTTCTTCTTCCAGTTAACAAGCAACAGGACCAGAAGAAATTACATCAAATCTAAACCAGTGGAGGTTTAGATCAGACGTTAGGAAGACTTTCTTCACAGAAGGTGTTGTCAAGCATTGAAACAGGCTGCCCTTGGAGGGTGGTGGAGCCACTGTCCCTGGAGGTATTTAGAAGATGTGTAGATGTGGCACCTTGGGGACATGGTTTAGTGGTGGACTTGGCAGTGCTGGGTTAACAGTTGGACTTGATGATCTTAAAGGTATATTGAACCAAAATGATTCTATGATTGTCTAAAATAGTTGAAATCCAACTTTTAGACTTTACCTGTGAATTAAAACTCTGACTGGGCAAGAGAATGTTTTCATACTTGAAGGAAGAGTCATGTGTTGGGCAGAAGAACAGAATGGTCAGTTCAGATTTTTCTGTCAGATAGAGGTTTATCAGTAACAAAACAGGTCTCAAAAGGGATAAAAACAGAGAGAAAGAAGTTTTAGATTTATATCATAGAAGTTGCAGTATTGAACATTAAAGATCTTGATTTTTCTATAATGGTTGTGTAAATGTGGTGAATTTTTGCATTATTTGGTGCTTATAGGGAATATTTTCAATTAAAAAATGCCATATTAGGGGAGATGTCAAAATGTAGCTGTGTTCAGTAGATCCTCTGGTACCTGATTTCACACCTCTGTGTGAAAGCTGTGCTTTGGCTGGCAGTTTTGACTGAGATACAAAAGTGTTGTTAGTAAAGTTTATGGCATAAGTAGTAAACAAGAGAAAAGCAGGATATATAACTTTTATGAGTTGATCTGAAGCAGCAGGGTAATGTGACAATTGTCTTATACAGGTCAACACCAAGATAAACATATTTGGCATCAAGGAATACAGAGGATGCTCAACAGGACAAAGAAAGTCTTGGAAAGTAGTAAAGACCATTTTAGATAACTGTGTCTGTCCTCTGTTAGGGAAAAGAAAAGGGTTAACATTCCGCTTCAGTGTACAGTAAATAGGAATAGCAGGTATGTGCCTCGTAGTGGATCCTGTGTCCCTGTAAGAACCTACATGAGATGTTTAACATACAGCGGTGAAAGGTGGTAAGGAATAAGGGGAGGTTAGCTGTTCATGTTAAACATTCACTGCATTAATGCAGTAGAGATTGTAGCTCTCCTCTGTAAGTTTTTCTCTGACTATTCAGAGTGTGCCCACACTTGAGGAAGGGTATGAAATACCGGACAACCTTCAAAAAAGAATATAAAAAAATAACCAAAGGAAGTGGAAACCAATGATGTATTATGTATACAGGTAAGCTTCAGGGTCATGGTCATCTTTTTTTGAGTGAAAAGAAAGTATAAAAGTGAAGTTTTGTGCTCCTTTTGTTCCCTTTGCTTCTTGTGTTGGTGGGAGCACAGGATTACCTGCACTGTCCTTTGTCTTCTTCTGCAGTACGACAGGGATTACAATTATATCCTTCATTTTGGGGCTGTAACTGATTCCCTGAACAGTCCAGGAAAGTTTCTATTTTCTTTCTTGCAAAACACATTTTGTTAACGTTATTTAAGTAGATTTATTCCAGAACACCTATTTCCGGTCTTAGTTTAAGAGGCAAGAGGGGTGAAGGGGAAGTAATGCTCTGGAGCAGTACAGAAAATCTTGCTTATAATTTTTTTTTGAATCCTTCTGCCCTGCCCATCCAGTTTGCTGACGTAGTTGCTTGCCACAGCAGAGCCAGCTTGTTCTCCACCAACACAAAGGGCCATGAGGGCAACCATCCTGGCTAATAATGTCTTACTAACTGAAAATGTGTGATGCAAAATCATCTCTCAAAGTTGATTCCTATAGTCCAAATAGACTTCACAGTAACTCAGACACGGAGCCTAAGAAGAAGACTTCAAGACCAGACCTGTTTAAACCATGACTTGTCTGTTTTTTCTTTCCCAGTAAAAAAAAGAACAGAGAATGATGGTGCTGCTATGACAGCTACATTCTTCCGTATCACCAACATTTATTTCTAATGATAGTGATGGCCTGGCCTTTCTTTCAGTGAGCATTATCAAGTCAGATACAATCATGTAGTTAAAATAAATGACCCATATGTAAAGATAAAAGAAGTAAATCTAGTTTCGTGTCTTTGTAACTTCAAACTTTCTCCCTAAAATTTAGGTTTCACTTATAAGGTACAATATATTAATTAGTAAAGAAATACCTGTTTTGCAGCTTTTTAAGATATATTTAGAAGCTTATATGCACAGGAGCAGGCTGTCCCAGTGTGCTGAGAGGCAAGGCAGCAGGGAAGACGACTAGTCTGGCTGAACAAGGAGATTTTGAAGGAAATTAGGGTACAAAAGAGAGCCTACCAATTATGGAAAAAAGGGCTAGCTACTCAGGAAGACTTTAGAAACATAGTTAGGTCAGGTAGAAAGACAATTAGAGAGACAAAGGCACAATCTGAACTCAATTCAACCACTTCTGTTAAGGGTAACAAAAAGTCTTTCTACGCTCCATCAACAGCAAAAGGAGGGACAAGGAAA